>JBAKBP010011524.1:0-71981 GCA_037953745.1 Lithodes maja
GTGTGTTGTCACCCCGAGCTCGGGCAGATAAAGTGTCACAGCCTAGTCCTCCGTCTTCAGACCAGCAGAGGAACGATCAACAGGAGGAGGCTAAAGCTGGAGTTGGTTTTAAGAGTTTTGACTCGGCGGCTCTCCTGGGTGATTTAGTATTGGCACCTATGTTGGAGTCTGGAGAGGCCCCAGGACCTGTCACAGCTAGTGAGGAGGTAGGGCAGGAAGAGACTCCGAGGCAGCAACGTTGCACACGGAGAGAAAAAAGGGTTGCTCAGTTTGATGTTGGGGGAGGACTTGGGTTGCTTCGGAAGCATCTGGACGGGTTGGTTCCCTCGGATATTTGTAAACTGCAGTTGGAGAATCCGGAAGTTCAGAAGTGTGGTAATGGTGCTGTCGAGATCAAACACGAGGACGGGGAAGCATGCCATGTGAACCTGTTGGAGGAGTTTGTGAGGCAACCACCTGAGCAGCCTACTGTCCCTGCGTTGGTCTGCCGCGGCCAAGGTGGAGAAGGAGAGGGGGGCAGTAGGGCACAGGTGGAGGAGAGTAGGGATTGTCATGTCTCGGCGGAGCAGTGGGCGGGGGACACGAGTCTGGTGGCTGTGGAAGCGCTAGAGCACCTGCCTGAGCAGCAGTGTGCAGCACTCCAGCACCAGCTCGGTTCATACCCCACTGGTCGTGCCGAGCCCCTGAGTCTCACAACTCGGGCGGTGCAAGATGTTCCACGGGCAGGTCACGTGAATGTTGAAAGACCGTTAGCCTCGTTGTTTCGGTGGTTCAAGGTGGGCGACGAGGCTTTGGCATGGTTGCCAGGTCAGGGTCGACCCATGGCTGCCAAGGGTGGTGGTCAAAAGGAGGACATTGAGCAAATTGGTAAGGTCGGCTGTGGTATCGCAGTGCCCGGTCGTCGCATAGCCTCCCAATGCTGCTCTAGTCTAATGCAACAGCCCTACCATAGACCGACTGTATCTGGCCATGTCTCTAAAAGCGGTGATGCTGAGCAGGCAGATGTCGTCACAAGGAATGCGGGGGTGCGCATGTACGGTATCGGCGGGGAAGCCTTAGCAATAATGAACTGTGGGAGTGACTGCACAGGTGGTACTGATTGTCCCTCTCATGACCTGGCTGTTCTAGGGACGAAGGTGGAGAAGGAGGGAGACTACAGGTTAGAAGCTGCAGTCTCGGCTGGGTTGTGGGAGGGCACTAGGCATGTTGTTCGTGGAGACAGTGCAAGTCAGTTGTTTACTAGGCTGTGGCAGTGCTTTCGCATGTTTGTTGCTTCTCCAGGCCTGATGTACGGGGTAGAATCCGACATGCAGGCTGGAGATAGTGCAAGGCTCAGTTTAATTCCCTACCGTATAAATCCTGCTCGACAGCCTATGGTACAAGCAGAGCTGGATTACGTGTGGACGAAGGGTCTGAGGGATAAGGAATGTCGTGAGAGTGTTGATTGCGAGAGTGGGTGTGCATTATCCCTGACAGACGCCTATACCATATCAAGAGTTGACGACACCATAGACCGCCTCGGGGCTGCATCGCCTATCACGAAGGTGGATTTAGTAAAGGGTTGCTGGCAGGTGCCTTTGTCCGAGCGTGCTGGGGAGGTATGTGGTTTTGTTGTGGACGGGAGTACCTACCCGTGCAATGTTATGCCTTACGGACTTAAGAATGCACTAGCAACGTTTCAGAACCTGATGAATGAAATTGAAAAGGACGATGTTGTGCTTGCGCTGGGGCATTTCGAGGTCTGTGTTCCAGCCTATGGTCCAGTCGTTGTAGTTTACCCAGATCATCAACCTCTCAAGATCTTGGACCAGTTTCACAATCGGAATATGAGGCTGACCAGGTGGTCACTAGGGTTATTGGTATATAACCTGGACATACGCCATATTGCCGGTTGTGACAGCGTGGTTGCAGATGGTCGTTCAAGGATATATGATCCTGGGTAGATTGACACACGGGTAGCCTCCTGCTTTAGTTTGAATAGTATTTTGCGCTTGGTGCTTGTTGGCTCGCGGTTGTAGCCCAGCGTATTGGGTCGTAAAGCAGGAGTTGAGCGTTTGGTATAGAAGAAAATAGGCTGCCCTTATAGTGCAGCCGGAAAAAACATATTAAAATATAAAAATCATATAAAAACTCTTTCTTTTTGATATAGATAATTGTATAAGTTTGTCATAGCCTATAGAGTTTGAGTAGTCCACGAACTATCAAACGGCTGAGCTGCTGTAAGCTCGCTCTGGGAGCATGATATTGTGTCTTTTGCTATTGTTGGGAGGAGTTATAAAATGTGAATTTTTTTTTAATAAGATGTGTTTTAGTGATAAACTCAGCTTTGTTTTAGTGCCATGCGGTCGCTGGGTGTGAGGGGCTTGATGGGGTTCTGTGTGTCAGATTTTAGCTCAGGGTTGAGCAAGTAAAATCTTGGGGGAGGTGTGACGCATGTCGAGTATGAGCATGCTGTACAGAACGCCCAGTCATGCCCCACTCTCGCTAGGATCGTCAGGGCAGGAACTTTGGCTGTAGTCTGTGTAGAGTTTCCTAACTTAGTTTATGTGAGTCGTTGTACTATAAGTATTATAAATATGTATTTTGTTTTCATCTGAGTCAACGAGTTCTATTTTATATCATTAGTTATAAGTGTTGTGTGTGGGACTTACTTGTAATGATGAGAGGAGAGAGAGAGAGTTTACGTAACGGGGGCCAGTGAGTGCGCCATGCGGCAGGTAGGCCTAATTCCCTCCTCCCTCCTCCCTCCTCCCTCCTCAGCGCGTGGGAAATCCTTTGTCGATCCCAGATTGAGAGAGAATATTACGTAATGATTGCTAGTGGGCGGTCCTTAGTAGTTGGCGATATGCTCACTAGAGGGCCGAGTATAAAAAGGGAAGTCTAGCCGCATTTTCCTCAGAACTCATTAGGCAGAGCGACTTCTCATATCCCTTGCAACTATATATATTCTTCCGACTGATGTGAACTTTCCCTACTCTCTGTACCCCCTACCTTCTTCTTTTCCTGAACCCTTTTTAACCTCAATGATCCCTTTGGTGCAGATTTAGTCAGCCAAAGTATTATCGCTTGAGTTCTCACGAGATATATGCCTATTAGAATAGCCTATTTTGGAAGGGATAACTAGAATAGGATTGATTAATGTTTGTTGCACTCGTATATGCATTTCCCTGTGTATGATTATTCATGTTCCTGTTTTCTGCTGATCTAGGTGATGCTAGACTGGGATGAGGCTACTAGAGTTGTGATTCCCTATGTGTATTAGGTTTTGTTGAACCTGTACAATCGCAACGGAGACTTGGGAAGCCTAGGTGGTCTTTCTGACTGTGTACCTTGTGAGCTTAGCGCTGTGTTGCGAGTGAGGGCTTTTGCCTCTGCCACCCAGCACTGTGCTAACTCGTTTGCTTGACCTTGAGAGGATCGCCAGGAGAGAACCAGATACTAGTGATCTGGATCTCTCAAGAGAGCATCCCGTCAATTAACGTAATTTGGCCGCACAGCCTTAAGGACCTCGCTAGGCTACGAGCCGCTTGCTCAGCCATTGTTTCCTAGCCTACTACATCCCAGCTAGACTTTGCTCGGTCAGCAGATACAGCATAGTATTGAAGCTTTCCTTATGTATGTTAATGTTTATGCACTATTGATTTCATGTGTGGCACGCATAAGCTACTTTAGAGATTAGTGGCCCCCGAGCACAATCCTAGTAGGCTATGGCCAGTGCATTGTCGGAGTACTTCTTTTATATGTTTGCCATTTACTACTGTCTATTCTTCTAATTCTTCTTATGTCAATTTAAAGCCTTTAATATTAATTAATTGCCAGTGTGTTGCTTATTGAATTGCTGTTCAAAATCCGATACTTACTTCTTACGAGTATCCGAGAAGCATCTAACTTTATCAGAAGATTCCTTGCTCGATGCTCGAGGACTATTGTTTAACGTAACGTAATAGTGCCGATCCGAAGTAGAGGGTGGAGGACTTCTTAAGTTCTTAGTCAAGGGTGGATTACTTCGGCTTCGGCCAACACTATTCTTTGGTGTTGTTGTATTTACTTCTTTGTTTGATTGTTGACCAGACTAGATAACTCCCGTCTTTTTATTAGTCTGTTGTGAAACGCTAGTACCGAGTTCTTGTATACCCCGTTATAGCAGATAGAACTCTGGAGGGTATTGGTGTTTTTTGTTCGGCTGGCAGTACTCTGGGGTTGGGATCGTGTGTTTCCGTTGTGGCAGCGAGCCATACTCGAGTCCTGTGTGAGAGCCCTAGTGTACCCGTGTGCCCGGTCGTAACAATGGTAATGATGTTAACGGTGGTGATGAAGGTAGTGATGATGTTAATGGTAATGGTGATGTTAATGGTAATGATGTTAACGGTGGTGATGATGTTGGTGATGAAGGTAGTGATGATGTTAATGGTAATGGTGATGTTAATGGTAATGATGTTAACGGCGGTGATGATGTTGGTGATGAAGGTAGTGATGATGTTAATGGTAATGGTGATGTTAATGGTAATGATGTTAACGGTGGTGATGATGTTGGTGATGAAGGTAGTGATGATGTTAATGGTAATGGTGATGTTAATGGTAATGATGTTAACGGTGGTGATGATGTTGGTGATGAAGGTAGTGATGATGTTAATGGTAATGGTGATGTTAATGGTAATGATGTTAAAGGTGGTGATGATGTTGGTGATGAAGGTAACTCTTTAGCCCCATCAAGTTCTTAAGAGGGGTGACCCGCCATTTTCTCTTTCTTGGTTGTTTGGTTGTATCCATTCAGCCCCATTCAGCTTACTGTTTTAAGACAGTTATCCCCATACAGGTGTCGATTTTTCCCTGGCAAGCGATAGCGAGCCAGCGTTTTATGGACCATACATTGCTAGCTCGCTATCGCTCGCAGGAAGAAATCGACACCTGAATGGGGATAAAAGTCTTAAAACAGTTGGCTGAATGGGGCCGAATGGATATAAGCCAGAGAAAGAGGGAAAAGGAGACAAAGATAAAACAAGCAGGTGACCCCCCCTAACAAGATATCTGGCTACCGACCCGCAGGAGTCACTCTTGGCTTATATTAGCTCCAATGACCCGAAGAAGCCAAAAGTGGAATGTTGTCAGTAAAGTGCTTCTCCTATTATGGACTTTATACACAGACTATCTCGTAAAGGCGGTATTACATCCACGTTTATTACCGCAACTTTTCTCTGGCATTTTACGAGGTAAAGTTGTATAAGAATTCTGTCACTTAAGTTTAATCTTCTATTTTACTTTCCAATACTCTAATATGTTGTTTATTATTATTATGGGTTTAATAAATGTATTTGTTTATTTATTTATGTATTTGTATATATATACTGTATATATATATATATATATATATATATATATATATATATATATATACTGTATATATATATATATATATATATATATATATATTTATTTTTGATACGGGAAATTGGGGGTATAAGCTTTGATGTGATTGTCTCTTAACTCTTGACTCCCAGAGCTCCTCTTGAAGCTGAGGTGAACAGGAATGCGGTCATTGTGAGAAAAAAAATCGTCCAATGAAGCTGCAAACGCTGAATTATGCATATACCAAATGTTCACTAATAAATGTTGGTAGCCTTTTGTGACAATGTGACTTATGGGTCTTGTTAGGCTATCAATAACTATTATTCAATATTACCGGTTTTGGCATCTAGCCAAAAATCTCTCCAACAATTTCACTTCCTCGTCTTTCCCTCCTCTTTTCCACTCTGAGAGTACCACGTCACCTCTTCCTCAGACAAAACTGAACTCTTCGCTCAGACTCTCGTGAAAAACTCCTCCTTGGATGATTCCGGCCCTACTCCTTTTTCTCCACCCCCTTTCACTTACTTATGCCTAATATCATAATCTCGTCTAAGGATATACTTTCCGCCCTCACTGGGCTTAATACTAAGAAGACGTACGGACCCGGATGGTGTTCCTCCTGTTGTACTCAAAAACTGTTCTTCTGTGCTGATTCCCTGCCTAAGCAAACTCTTCCGTCTCTGTCTCTCCACTAATGTCTTTCCTTCATGCTGGAAGTTTGCCCTCATAAAACCTGTCCCAAAGAAGGGTGACTGCTCTCAATCCTCTGACTATCGTCCAATTGCTCTCATCTCTTGCATCTCTAAAGTTTTTTAGTAATTTCTTAATTCAGAATTTCTTAAGCATTTATCTTTCCATGATCTACTTTGTGGTCGCCAGTAAGGTTTCTTTAAGGGTCGCTCTACTGGTGATCTCCTTGCTTATCTTACTAACTCTTGGTCATCCTCCTTTTGGAACTTCAATGAGACTTTTTCTATTGCGTTAAACATATCAAAGGCCTTGATAGAGTCTGGCACAAATCTTTAACTCCCAAACTACCCTCCTTCGGTTTCTTTCCCTCAATTTGTGTCTTTGTCTCTAATTTCCTTACTAACTGTTCCATAGCTGCAATTGTGGACGGCCATCGTTCACGTCCTCAACCTATCAACTCCGGTGTTCCTCAGGGTTCTGTCCTGTCTCCAGTTGTCTTTCTAATATTCATTAATGATTTCCTAAACTGTACCTCTAGTCCTATCCACTAATATGCTGATGACTCTACCTTACACTAGTCATCTAGTTTTTCACAACAACCCAGCATGAAATCACTACAAAAATCATGTGTCAAGGCCATAGAGCGCCTATCTTCTGATCTATCAATTATTTCAGATTTTGGCAGAGATAATCTTGTTACTTTCAATGCCTCCAAGACCCAATTTCTCCATCTATATACCCATCGCATTCTTCCACAAGACTTTAATTTACTCTTCAACAATACACAAATCAACCCTTCATCTTCTCTCAATATTCTTGGTGTATCTTTTTCATCAGACCTTTCTTAGAAAGATCATACTACAACTCTTGCTAAAAACAGCTTCCCAGAAGTTAGGTGTGCTCAACCATCTCCGTGGGTACTTCGCCCCCGCACAGCTTCTTGCTCTGTGTAGGGGCACAGTGAGCCCATGTATTGAGTACTGTTTGCAGAACCCACCTTTCAACACAGTCCCACTCCTATTTTGTCCAACTCTCCAACCCAAGAATTGGTAAGTTTTCTCAGTCTTTTTTCTACTCAACTCTGGAACTCTATTCTCAATCAATATTTTCTTTATCCTATGACTTAGACTGCATTAAACTTCATGTGTCCAGGCATTTTTACTCCAACTTCCCTTGAATTTGGCTCTCTGTCACTCTTTTGGCTTTGGGGAAGACACTCGTTACAGGCAGCTTGCCCTTTGTCTCCTTTATACACATACATAAAAAAAAAAAAAAAAAAAAAAAAAAAAAACACTGGGAATTATCTTGGCGGGTGGGATACATGAGTGGTAGGGTATTTATAGAAGGGTAATACAGTACCTTTAATAGCAGGGATAAATGTGGTAAATGGGTAGAATGGTAGGTAAGTGGTAGAATCATTGAAAGGTGTGTATGATTGTACCATTAGTAGCAGGGGTAATTACGGTGAGTGGGTGGATGGGTAGGTCAGTGGTATGGCTATTAATGGGTGGGTAGAATAGTGCCTTTAATGGTAGGGGAGATTATAGAAGGTGTGGCAGGTAGGTTTATTTAAAGATGGCTATATAGTATGGTTTCTTTAATGGCAGAGGAGATTTTGGTAGGTAAATGGTTGGGTAATTTAAAGGTGGGGATTATGGTACCTATAATTGTACAGCATTTCGGTAGGTGGGTGTATGGGTAGGTGGGTGGATGGGTGGGTAAGTGGTAGAGTTAGTTAATGGTAGGTGATATGTTGCCTTTAATAGGAGGGAATATTATGTCAGGTGTGGTACGTAAGTGGTAGTTTTTTTTTAAGTCGGGTATTTATGTGCCTTTAATAGTACGGAGGCTTCGGTAGGAGGGTGGATGGGTAGGTATGTTGGTAGGGCCATTTAAAGGTGGGTATTAAGGTACCTTACATAGGGGTGACCACGGTAAGGGGTGGATGGGTGGGCGGGTAGGTAGCTAGGAAGGCAGCAATGTTGGGAAGTAATAAAGTGAGAAATAAGGAACTATAATGGACAGTTTTAAGAATACCTAAATAGTTTGTCTCGGTATAAAATTAAGTATGCATATTAAAAGGCCACGTACCTGGCGTTCTTTCAGGCTACTTACAGTACATGAAGTAACCTATTAATGATGCGATGTGTCTTATATTAACTGGGAGACTAAAGCCTAGAACAAAGTACATGGTCACGGTATATTTGGCGGACGCAATTCTCGAGTGTTTGGCGGACGTAACTCATTGAGGAAACTTTGCGTACGCAACAACCCACAACCATTAAACGGACACAGTGGTTCTTTAGTCGGCGGATGCACTGGTGTCTTGCTTGGTGGATGCAGCAAATGTGCTTTAGAAGTAGGACTTCTCAAAAGAGCTGGTAAGATGCCAAACAATCGCTCCATCTTGTCCTCTACCCTTTTCCGGTGTCTCCTGCTGGGGGTGGGTTTCTGGGGAAGAGAGACTACAGGTACCCTTAGGACCTGGTTGAACTTGTGCCCTTTCTTCTTGGAGTGCCAAGTAAAGGGGTAATTAGTGGCAGGTGGGCTGGCAGCACAGGTAAAAGTGGTCCTCGTTTTCTGTGATGCTGGGTATCAAGGGTGACTGCGTTGTTGTTGCTGCACTAATGTCCTTTTTTCTCCGGGGTGTCAGGTAGAAGTATAATGAATGGTAGTGGTGGTGGTGACACAGATAGTGGTTGTCTTCGTTCTCTGTGTCGTTGTTGGTTATTTTGAGTTGGTGGGTCTGTAAGGTGATGAGGTGGTATTTCTGATGCTGCCGAGATACTTAGATTATAATTACAGGCAAACTAAACCTTCCATTACAGTGGATATATTGATAGCTGGCAGAGTAGATAGTTAGTGTAACAGGTAGGTGAGTGAGCAGTGGGTGGTTGGTATGGTAAGTAGGTATTAGGGTAGGTGGGTAGTAAAGCGTATGGTAGGTAGGTGATAAAATAAATGTATGGTAGATAGGGTACTGAGCTAGATGGGAGAATGGGAGGGTGATGTAACAGTAGGCGATAGTGTGATATAACAGCGTGTGGTAGTGTGATGTAACAGTGGAGTGTAGGGTGATGTAACAGTGTGTGGTAGTTTGTGGTAGTGTGATGTAACAGTGGATTGTAGGGTGATAGTAAGTGGTGGGTACGGTACTGAGGTGGTTGGTAGGGGGTGACGTATAGTAGGTATTAGGATGGTAGCCGTTGGTATTTGGTAGTGGATGGTATTGTGGTTATGGGTGGTAGAGTGGTAGTAGTTACCTCCGCCAACGAAATTGACGGAGGTAATGTTTTTGCCTCAGTTTGTTTGTTTGCAAGTTTGCAAACACGACATCTCACAAAGTTATAAACTTATCTTCAAGAAATAGGGTGGGTAAGATAAGCGCCAAGGAAGAAGTGATTCAATTCGCTCGGAAATGGTGTGCAGCCTCACTTTGTATCTTTAAAATTTCGAGGCTTGCGATTCCATTAACAAAAGAATAATATATAGCAATTTATTCTAATGCGGTCTTCAATCGGTACTCCCTTGTAAATGATATTTCTCCTATAAAATAATGTTTGTACACAACTACTGTATATACTACTTTATTACTATATGTGTACAAGTAATATATCTATATAAGTATTATACAGTACATGCTAAACTATAAGCAATACATATCAAATAAAATCTAAATATCATCCTTGTATTTCGTTGGAGGTGTTGGTGTTGTGGTGAAATTAATACAAATATAGATAAATAATAATTTATATACATCAACATTTAATATTATTCTACATATAATATATTACTACAAGTAGCGTCTATCTACAGCTAATGCATATTTACAAGTAATGTGTCTCTAAACATAATGTTTTCCTATAAATATAACTTTTATCTTTCAACTTGTATATTTCTACAACAAAAACCTGTACACTACCAATAAACCTGTACACTACCAATAAACCTGTACACTACCAATAAACCTGTACACTACCAATAAACCTGTACACTACCAATAAACCTGTACACTACCAATAAACCTGTACACTACCAATAAACCTGTACACTACCAATAAACCTGTACACTACCAATAAACCTGTACACTACCAATAAACCTGTACACTACCAATAAACCTGTACACTACCAATAACCCTGTACACTACCAATAACCCTGTACACTACCAATAACCCTGTACCAATAAACCTGTACACTACCAATAACCTGTACACTACCAATAAATGTTCTGCATTGAATAAGATCATAGTAATAATATTTGTTTACAACTAAAATGCATATAAAATTGTATATGTTGTACAAATGTCTGGATCCCCTGTACAAATGTCTGGATCCCCTGTACAAATGTCTGGATCCCCTGTACAAATGTCTGGATCCCCTGTACAAATGTCTGGATCCCCTGTACAAATGTCTGGATCCCCTGTACAAATGTCTGGATCCCCTGTACAAATGTCTGGATCCCCTGTACAAATGTCTGGATCCCCTCTTATCGTAAAATCTGTTCTTATCTCGTAATATAAGCGGATTAAATAATTTTCAGTTTCTCTCTGAAAAAATAAATAAATACAATGATTAATATGCCATAGCTTAAAATTAGAAAGTATAATATCTTCCTAGGGTACGCATTATTATTTAAATTAGAAAGTATAATATCTTCCTAGGGTACGCATTATTATTTAAATTAGAAAGTATAATATCTTCCTAGGGTACGCATTATTATTTAAATTAGAAAGTATAATATCTTCCTAGGGTACGCATTATTATTTAAATTAGAAAGTATAATATCTTCCTAGGGTACGCATTATTATTTAAATTAGAAAGTATAATATCTTCCTAGGGTACGCATTATTATTTAAATTAGAAAGTATAATATCTTCCTAGGGTACGCATTATTATTTAAATTAGAAAGTATAATATCTTCCTAGGGTACGCATTATTATTTAAATTAGAAAGTATAACATCTTCCTAGGGTACGCATTATTATTTAAATTAGAAAGTATAATATCTTCCTAGGGTACGCATTATTATTTAAATTAGAAAGTATAATATCTTCCTAGGGTACGCATTAATATTTAAATTAGAAAGTATAATATCTTCCTAGGGTACGCATTATTATTTAAATTAGAAAGTATAATATCTTCCTAGGGTACGCATTATTATTTAAATTAGAAAGTATAATATCTTCCTAGGGTACGCATTATTATTTAAATTAGAAAGTATAATATCTTCCTAGGGTACGCATTATTATTTCCATTGTTTGTGTAGCTTCACGCCAACTATAACTAAATGTCATTGCTTAATTGTGTACACTTCTCGGTTTTCTCTTTACTTTCACCCATTGTATGTTTTAAGGGGAGGCAGACCGTTTCACCCATTGTATGTTTCAAGGGGAGGCAGACCGTTTCACCCATTGTATGTTTTAAGGGGAGGCAGACCGTTTCACCCATTGTATGTTTTTAAGGGGAGGCAGACCGTTTCACCCATTGTATGTTTTAAGGGGAGGCAGACCGTTTCACCCATTGTATGTTTTAAGGGGAGGCAGACCGTTTCACCCATTGTATGTTTTAAGGGGAGGCAGACCGTTTCACCCATTGTATGTTTTAAGGGGAGGCAGACCGTTTCACCCATTGTATGTTTTAAGGGGAGGCAGACCGTTTCACCCATTGTATGTTTTAAAGGGAGACAGACCGTTTCACCCATTGTATGTTTTAAGGGGAGGCAGACCGTTTCACCCATTGTATGTTTTAAGGGGAGGCAGACCGTTTCACCCATTGTATGTTTTAAGGGGAGGCAGACCGTTTCACCCATTGTATGTTTTAAGGGGAGGCAGACCGTTTCACCCATTGTATGTTTTAAGGGGAGGCAGACCGTTTCACCCATTGTATGTTTTAAGGGGAGGCAGACCGTTTCACCCATTGTATGTTTTAAGGGGAGGCAGACCGTTTCACCCATTGTATGTTTTAAGGGGAGGCAGACCGTTTCACCCATTGTATGTTTTAAGGGGAGGCAGACCGTTTTTCTTAACCCACTTCTCCCTAATGTTTAGCCCCACTAGTTTTGAGATTATAAGACGTTCGGCCTATTAGTTTGGCGATTTTAACACCTTTCGCCCCATTTCGTTGTCAATTTTAAGACCTTTCGTGCCATTTAGGTGTCGATTATTTCCTGGCGAGCGATAGCGAGCCTGCAATTTTAAGAGGAACCAGCCTTCGGCCGGGACATTTTTCTATCGAAAAATTTAACAAATTTATCTTGAAGGGGGGTCTAGGGGTGTTTTTCTAAGCTTGATGGAGATCTAGGGAGGAAACTAAAACAAAATATATGAATAAATTAATTAATTGACCAAACAAATGGTCAGTCTCCCCTTAAGCTGTAAACAAAATGAGAGAGAGAGAGAGAGAGAGAGAGAGAGAGAGGAGAGAGAGAGAGAGAGAGAGAGAGAGAGAGAGAGAGAGAGCGAGAGAGAGAGAGAGAGACGTAATATGCAAATAAATTTGAATTCATTAAACAATACACATTTTGACACATGATTAAATTTACCTTAAATCTAGTTTCCGATGTCAATGAAAAAATAGCTTTTATCGGCATTTCTGACCTGGTAGTTCCTTAATTAAAATGATATAAGAATTTAGCCTCTTACATTAATAATCTTCAGTGTGGGGATAATACAATTTATGGTTTTCAGTTTTGGTTTTGTAGCTTCCAAGTTAAATATTTACGACATACGGTACACTTTCAGTCACCAATATAATTCTACCTTCAGCCTACTGTAGTTACTGATACCAATGTGATATACATAATAAAGATACACACAGAACGAACACACACGAATAACTAGAGGGGTACTTAGTGCATACATCCACCTACGCTGACGGAGGGTATGCGCTCTACAGATCACCTAAATGGAATCTCTTCTTCCTTAGCGCATATCATATCTGCTCACCAAAATTCAAGAACATCAGTTCATAACTTTATGAGATATTTTGTTTACAGACAAACAAATAAGCAGACAAACAGAGGCAACAACATAACCTCCGTCCAACTTCGATAGCGTAGGCAATAAAACGGACATCTGACTAGGCCAACCAACCCATACTCGGCAGATCCCTTACTTAAGGGGGTAAGTGTTACATATTTATTAATATTTATTCATATATTTATTTATTTATTTATTTATTGTTATTCTAGATTTATCCCGAGGCCTCCACCAAGCTTAACAAAATAAACAAATAAATATATATATCTTCATGATCCTTCAATAAATATATATATATCCTCATGATCCTTCAATAAGTATATATATCCTCATGATCCTTCAATAAATATATATATCCTCATGATCCTTCAATAAATATATATATCCTCATGATCCTTCAATAAATATATATATCCTCATGATCCTTCAAAACTACAGGCTCGCTTTCGCTCACAAGGAAAATATTGAACACCTCAATGGCATGAAGGGTCTTAAAATTGACTAAGATATGGGGCGAAAGGTTTTAAAATCGACAAACTAATGGGGCGAACGTCTTCAAATCTCAAATAAAATGGGGCTAAACACGAGGGAGAATGAGGTCCAAAAACAGCCACTATCATACCTCCCCATTACCCTTGATAACACACCGACAATGTTCTCACCGTAAGCTATACCTCCCCATTACCCTTGATAACACACCGACAATGTTCTCACCGTAAGCTATACCTCCCCATTACCCTTGATAACACACCGACAATGTTATCACCGTAAGCTATACCTCCCCATTACCCTTGATAACACCCCGACAATGTTATCACCGTAAGCTATACCTCCCCATTACCCTTGATAACACACCGACAATGTTCTCACCGTAAGCTATAGGACCGCCAACCCTTGATAACACACCGACAATGTTATCACCGTAAGCTATACCTCCCCATTACCCTTGATAACACACCGACAATGTTCTCACCGTAAGCTATAGGACCGCCAACCCTTGATAACACACCGACAATGTTCTCACCGTAAGCTATACCTCCCCATTACCCTTGATAACACACCGACAATGTTCTCACCGTAAGCTATAGGACCGCCAACCCTTGATAACACACCGACAATGTTACCACCGTAAGCTATACCTCCCCATTACCCTTGATAACACACCGACAATGTTCTCACCGTAAGCTATAGGACCGCCAACCCTTGATAACACACCGACAATGTTATCACCGTAAGCTATACCTCCCCATTACCCTTGATAACACACCGACAATGTTCTCACCGTAAGCTATAGGACCGCCAACCCTTGATAACACACCGACAATGTTATCACCGTAAGCTATACCTCCCCATTACCCTTGATAACACACCGACAATGTTCTCACCGTAAGCTATAGGACCGCCAACCCTTGATAACACACCGACAATGTTATCACCGTAAGCTATACCTCCCCATTACCCTTGATAACACACCGACAATGTTCTCACCGTAAGCTATAGGACCGCCAACCCTTGATAACACACCGACAATGTTATCACCGTAAGCTATACCTCCCCATTACCCTTGATAACACACCGACAATGTTCTCACCGTAAGCTATAGGACCGCCAACCCTTGATAACACACCGACAATGTTATCACCGTAAGCTATACCTCCCCATTACCCTTGATAACACACCGACAATGTTATCACCGTAAGCTATGCCTCCCCATTACCCTTGATAACACACCGACAATGTTATCACCGTAAGCTATACCTCCCCATTACCCTTGATAACACACCGACAATGTTATCACCGTAAGCTATAGGACCGCCAACCCTTGATAACACACCGATCACCGTAAGCTATACCTCCCCATTACCCTTGATAACACACCGACAATGTTATCACCGTAAGCTATAGGACCCTTGATAACACACCGACAATGTTATCACCGTAAGCTATACCTCCCCATTACCCTTGATAACACACCGACAATGTTATCACCGTAAGCTATAGGACCCTTGATAACACACCGACAATGTTATCACCGTAAGCTATACCTCCCCATTACCCTTGATAACACACCGACAATGTTATCACCATAAGCTATAGGACCCTTGATAACACACCGACAATGTTATCACCGTAAGCTATACCTCCCCATTACCCTTGATAACACACCGACAATGTTATCACCGTAAGCTATAGGACCCTTGATAACACACCGACAATGTTATCACCGTAAGCTATAGGACCCTTGATAACACACCGACAATGTTATCACCGTAAGCTATACCTCCCCATTACCCTTGATAACACACCGACAATGTTATCACCGTAAGCTATAGGACCGCCAACCCTTGATAACACACCGACAATGTTATCACCGTAAGCTATACCTCCCCATTACCCTTGATAACACACCGACAATGTTATCACCGTAAGCTATACCTCCCCATTACCCTTGATAACACACCGACAATGTTCTCACCGTAAGCTATACCTCCCCATTACCCTTGATAACACACCGACAATGTTCTCACCGTAAGCTATACCTCCCCATTACCCTTGATAACACACCGACAATGTTATCACCGTAAGCTATACCTCCCCATTACCCTTGATAACACACCGACAATGTTATCACCGTAAGCTATAGGACCGCCAACCCTTTCCCTCAAATGGTGACAGAAAAAAAAAGTTGGAGATAAAAAATTATGGCAAAGGTTTCCCTTGTGTGACTTCGCTTTACTCTTTTGTTCTGTTCTTCTTCTGCTTCTTACTAGAAGAGTGTACATACTTTACAAATAACGCATGGTAGTCATAGATATAATGCTTACTTTACAAATAACGCATGGTAGTCATAGATATAATGCTTACTTTACAAATAACGCATGATAGTCATAGATATAATGCTTACTTTACAAATAACGCATGGTAGTCATATATATAATGCTTACTTTACAAATAACGCATGATAGTCATAGATATAATGCTTACTTTACAAATAACGCATGGTAGTCATATATATAATGCTTACTTTACAAATAATGCATGGTAGTCATAGATATAATGCTTACTCCTTTGTCTATGTTATTATTCTGTTTATTACTAGACGATTTTATATATCTGTTATCTGGTATCTGTTATAGAATTCACCACCTGCAAATGGCACCGATTAGCGTGTCGCCCATCGGTAGTTTGTTTAGGGTTTATTCCCCTAGATGGGTTGCCCACCAAGGTTAACGAGTCCCATCCACCCGCATAGAAATAATGTACAGTATAGTAGTCATAAATAATGTACAGTATAGTAGTCATAAATAATTTTATTTATAGCTTAGATAGATTGTACATCATTGATTCCCCAGGGCTTCTTTTAATTTGAATGACATCGACTAATGTTAGTTAAAGTAAAATGTAAATGAAGTGGTAATCTTAAGGCGACGCAACATTTCTCCGCGGCAAGTGAGTATAAGCGATACCCACCACGATGACTGTAATTACCTGTGTGTGTGTGTGTGTGTGTGTGTGTGTGTGTGTGTGTGTGTGTGTGTGTGTGTGTGTGTGTGTGTGTGTGTGTGTGTGTTATTTTTAAAACTATCGTGTGGCTTACCCTATTCTTTCCGTACTTTCATTGTGTGTAATGTCTCTCTACTTTCTAATGTGAAAGTCCTTGTTTTCATGTTTTATGCTTATTTGTATCAACTTCATTAATCCAGCTAATGACGTAGGGAGAAGGATTTGGTTTCAAGGTAGACTGTTTCTTTCTTCGTATTTTTGCAAGATACCTGGAAAGCTTACAAACGAATATAAGCAAAAGTTGGTTATTATGCCTTCATTGGGCATCAATTTGTATTCAATTATGTGGTTATCTGGATCTGTCAGAGTGAGGGTTGGTGTCCCCTACTGTCCATAGCCAGTTCTGACTTTACCTTTTTCATCATTCTTATTTATATCTTATTTCCCTGAGAACAAAATATATGGATGCAGCGACCCCACCGCCCACCACTTCGGTAGTGCAGTCAGCCTCTATAGCAGTTGCAGTGATTTCTTGTTACTATACTTTATTTTAGCACGGTTAAGGCTGGTGTGGTGCGGATTCACCAGGTGCAAGTGCTTCAGGGGGACTTTGTTGAGTCTTGCTGAGACACTATTACCAACATCTGCCATTGTGACGACACGATGGGGCTGCGTTGGGACTAAAACCACGCTCTCTGTGGATGAAGATGTCTTTAAACTTGTATGTATATATGAACTAGGTATGTATAACTTTTGCTCAAATGATTAAACATATTTCCCTCTCTGTACTCTGCGCTTTACTCAATATAATTGTCACTGTTAACAGACAGTTGTATTCAGCACACAAAAGGAGGACTCTCGTGTGTCAAAGGGTTATAAGGCTAGGGGTGGCCGAGGCAAGGGTCGTGCGGCACACCTCCTTAATTAAGGGGGGTCACCGGATTGTTGTATGTTTCTCTCCATTTCTCTCTTTCCATGGCTTGTATCCATTCGGCCCCATTCAGCCAACTGTTTTAAGACGTTTATACCCATCCAGGTGTGGATTTCTTCCTGGCGAGCGGTAGCGAGCCTGCATTGTATGGAAAAAATCCGGCTTCGCCGGAGACATTTTTCTATCGAAAAATGTACAAATTTAGCTTGCTGTCAAAACAAAAATATCTACTGCATATGCTGGCTCGCTACCGCTCGCCAGGAAAATATTGACACTTGGATGGGGGTAAAAGTCTTAAAACGGTAGGCTGAATGGGGCCGAATGGATACGAGCAAAGACTTTATACATATATTATTTACTATCCTTGATACGAGCCAAAGAGAGAGGGAGAGAAAGAGAAAATAGCGAGGTGGGCTCCCTGAATTAAAACCCCCGAGAAAGACAGATAGGAGGGTGGAAGGTGGTTATAGGACACACACCTACAATTATGTGCCTGGTGTGTCCTAACTCTCTACTTTCTCCTTCACACCACGCTTGGCCTAATAAACAAAACACTGGGGACTCTAATTTCAGGATACACTATTTTGAATAAATAAATAAATATATAAATAAATACATACATCTATTCTTCATAACACTCTTGCCCTCATAAACGAAAACTGTAATTTCATGATATTATAGATAGAGGTATACTAAAATATATTATAGCAACTATTATCAAAACACTCTTGGCTTATTTATCAAAACCCAGTTACTCTTTACATCGAGATACACGTATTTTTTGTCTACATATATTATTACAATATCTGATATGCGTCCATTATTACAATATCTGATATGCGTCCATTATATATTATTACAATATCTGATATGCGTCCATTATTACAATATCTGATATGCGTCCATTATATATTATTACAATATCTGATATGCGTCCATTATTACAATATCTGATATGCGTCCATTATTACAATATCTGATATGCGTCCATTATTACAATATCTGATATGCGTCCATTATTACAATATCTGATATGCGTCCATTATTACAATATCTGATATGCGTCCATTATATATTATTACAATATCTGATATGCGTCCATTATTACAATATCTGATATGCGTCCATTATTACAATATCTGATATGCGTCCATTATTACAATATCTGATATGCGTCCATTATTACAATATCTGATATGCGTCCATTATTACAATATCTGATATGCGTCCATTATTACAATATCTGATATGCGTCCATTATTACAATATCTGATATGCGTCCATTATTACAATATCTGATATGCGTCCATTATTACAATATCTGATATGCGTCCATTATTACAATATCTGATATGCGTCCATTATTACAATATCTGATATGCGTCCATTATTACAATATCTGATATGCGTCCATTATTACAATATCTGATATGCGTCCATTATTACAATATCTGATATGCGTCCATTATTACAATATCTGATATGCGTCCATTATTACAATATCTGATATGCGTCCATTATTACAATATCTGATATGCGTCCATTATTACAATATCTGATATGCGTCCATTATATATTATTACAATATCTGATATGCGTCCATTATTACAATATCTGATATGCGTCCATTATATATTATTACAATATCTGATATGCGTCCATTATTACAATATCTGATATGCGTCCATTATTACAATATCTGATATGCGTCCATTATTACAATATCTGATATGCGTCCATTATTACAATATCTGATATGCGTCCATTATTACAATATCTGATATGCGTCCATTATTACAATATCTGATATGCGTCCATTATTACAATATCTGATATGCGTCCATTATATATTATTACAATATCTGATATGCGTCCATTATTACAATATCTGATATGCGTCCATTATATATTATTACAATATCTGATATGCGTCCATTATTACAATATCTGATATGCGTCCATTATTACAATATCTGATATGCGTCCATTATTACAATATCTGATATGCGTCCATTATTACAATATCTGATATGCGTCCATTATTACAATATCTGATATGCGTCCATTATATATTATTACAATATCTGATATGCGTCCATTATTACAATATCTGATATGCGTCCATTATTACAATATCTGATATGCGTCCATTATATATTATTACAATATCTGATATGCGTCCATTATTACAATATCTGATATGCGTCCATTATTACAATATCTGATATGCGTCCATTATTACAATATCTGATATGCGTCCATTATTACAATATCTGATATGCGTCCATTATTACAATATCTGATATGCGTCCATTATTACAATATCTGATATGCGTCCATTATTACAATATCTGATATGCGTCCATTATTACAATATCTGATATGCGTCCATTATTACAATATCTGATATGCGTCCATTATTACAATATCTGATATGCGTCCATTATTACAATATCTGATATGCGTCCATTATTACAATATCTGATATGCGTCCATTATTACAATATCTGATATGCGTCCATTATTACAATATCTGATATGCGTCCATTATTACAATATCTGATATGCGTCCATTATTACAATATCTGATATGCGTCCATTATTACAATATCTGATATGCGTCCATTATTACAATATCTGATATGCGTCCATTATTACAATATCTGATATGCGTCCATTATTACAATATCTGATATGCATCCATTATATATTATTACAATATCTGATATGCGTCCATTATTACAATATCTGATATGCGTCCATTATTACAATATCTGATATGCGTCCATTATTACAATATCTGATATGCGTCCATTATTACAATATCTGATATGCGTCCATTATTACAATATCTGATATGCGTCCATTATATATTATTACAATATCTGATATGCGTCCATTATATATTATTACAATATCTGATATGCGTCCATTATTACAATATCTGATATGCGTCCATTATATATTATTACAATATCTGATATGCGTCCATTATATATTATTACAATATCTGATATGCGTCCATTATATATTATTACAATATCTGATATGCGTCCATTATATATTATTACAATATCTGAAATGCGTCCATTATATATTATTACAATATCTGATATGCGTCCATTATTACAATATCTGATATGCGTCCATTATATATTATTACAATATCTGATATGCGTCCATTATATATTATTACAAAATCTGATATGCGTCCATTTCCTTTAACCTGAGTACAGTGAAATATTTTGTCTATATGGACGAAATAGGAATACATACATTACTCTTTTTAATCATTTCTAATATGACGCCTTTCTTCCTCTCAATCCGGTTATCGTTAGACATTTTAATTTGGCCTAAGATGAATCTGTGATAGTCAAGATTAAACGGAGATATTATGCACCTTACGGACTCTTACAGATCCTTCTTAAACTCAATAGATTAGCTTACTCTTAGCCAGAATAGAACACAAAATGAAACCATCGCACTGGCGTTAAGAAACCATCGCACTGGCGTTAAGAAACCATCGCACTGGCGTTAAGAAACCATCGCACTGGCGTTAAGAAACTAGTGTACTATGAATTTGTCTTCTATGAAAACTTTATCCACTATTAACCCTTTCAAGATCCGATTACGCATTTCTTTCCAGTTTCTGGCAATTATTAGACGACTTTATTCAGATTAGAAAGGGTATATGGAAGTCAGAAGGTTAATTGGGATAATGTTATAATACCCACAGATCCTTCCTAAACTGTATAAATTCGTCTAATGATAGCCTGAATAAATTATCTGCATACGTCATTATCTTCAATGGGTTAGTTGACGATAAATTCAACCCCTTAGCAGCTGATGTATCAATATTTACTGGACAATATGACACTATTCGGTTTCTGCATCATATCCATGATAAGTGTTCATAATCAACATTATATTTCGCTAACATATTGTCGTAATAGTTGAATGGTATATTACCGTCGTCTGGGATAAAACGAACAGTAGTTAAATAAGCGGATGTTTTAAGTTAGCTCCCTAGACCTCCATCAAGCTTATACAAATATCCTCAAAACCCACCTTTGACATAATTATAGGCAGGGTCCAGAGAATATAGGGTCAACCCACGCGCAGGTACCTGTGAATGAATGACGTCACAGTCCCCACGCTCTGCCTGAACCCCTCATATAAGACATCTAGTTTTTGTAATATATTGAACTATGCGTGTAAATAGAATCTTATTTAATGTTACAGGACAAAAGAAAACATTAAAATATATCAAGCTTAGTATATTTTACAATTAAATTTGCATAAATATGAGGTAATATATTATGGATGATAGCGAGCATACCAATGAATAACATGTAGGCTATAGGCTACACCAAGAAAGTGCTTACATTAACTTCATATGAGAGAGAGAGAGAGAGAGAGAGTGGGAGTGGTTGATACCTGATTAGGGGCTACTTATTCCTAAGGAAGGGCATATTATAATGTCATTAGTGAAGGAACGGACACGCACACAGACTTGTGTTTGTGTGTGTGGACAAGCGGTGATGTGGGTGTGTGTGTGTGTGTTGATCTGAGTGAAAATCTGTGAGTGTATGTGTGTATGGGATAGTGGGAATGAGTGTGTGTGTGTGTGTGTGCGTATCTTGCTCACCTTTATCATGACAAAAGGACTGCATTTTACAAACCATGAGTGTGTGTGTTGAATTCTAGCTTGTCAATGTTAAGCTGATAAATCTTTTTAATGTCCTATGAATTTTCCGCCAAGTAGGAGGGACACACACACATACTTACGCACACTCACTCACACACATACACGTCTTACGCACACTCACTCACACACACACACGTGCATTTTACAAACTCATGTGTGTGTGTGAGGGTTGGGGTTAGTCTCTAGCTTGTCAATGTTAAGCTGAATATTTTTCCTAACGTCATACACACACAGTCACAGCACGCACTGCATTTTATAAACTGTGTGCGCATGTGTGTGTGGGTTGGGGTTAATTCTAGCTTGTCAATGTTAAGCACAATAGTTTTCCTAACGTCATACACACACACACACACACACACACACACACACACACACACACACACACACACACACACACACACACACACTACATTTTACAAACTGTGTGTGTGTGTGTGTGTGCGCGCGTGCGGCCGCGCTTTTGAATTCTACCTTGCCCATGTTAAGCTGATGATTGTTTCTACTGTAATATTACCAGCTGCCAAATTATCACACCCACATTAGAATTAGAATTAAAACAGCAAGCTACAAGTGCTATGTACTGTATTCATTGATTAGTAAATGCAGACAATTTAATTTACCAGTTGATATACAGCTGGAATTGTTTAAAGCAATGGTTAGACCAGTTATGTTGTACTGTATACTGCTGAGGTATGGGGACATTATGTTATTAGAAAATTAGAACAGCTTCATTTGAGGTTTTTAAAGCATACATTACATGTTCATAAGTATACTAGTAATGACATGTTGTATGGTGAACTTGGTGAATATCCTTAGACATAAATATTAAGTGTTCAATGATCGGTTACTGGGTGAGATTAATTACTGGTAAAACAAGTACGGTAAGTTAAGTTATATAATGTACAAGTGTTTGTTACATTTGGATCAGGTTGGTGTTTATACTTCACCTTGGTTGAATTGTGTTAAAAGTATTTGTAATGACTGTGGGATGTCTGGAGTCTGGTTGTCACACAATGTAATAACCCCAGCCTGGTTCAGATTGGCAATAGAACAACAGATTAAAGATCAACGGACAACAAAATGGAATAGTAATTTGTCAAGTAGGGCCATTTGTAGTAGCTATAGAACTTATACATTTGTCTTCAGTATGGAGGATTAACTTGTGAAATTGGATAAGGGAGAGAGACTAATTATAAGTAAACTGAGAGCAAGTAATAATAAATTACCAGTTAATACTGGTAGACACAGAAATATTGATAGAGAAGACAGGGTATGTACTAAATGTAATGAGAATGTGGTGCGGGACGAATATAATTTGTTGTTTATTTGTCAAAATGAGGATATTGTACAGACTGTTAAGGAATATATATATTTTTCATTACTACAAGCATAACCCAACACAGTATAAATATATACTGTTAAGGAATACCGGGTAATACTAACTTTAAATGTATGAAGAATCTGTCACTTCTTCTCAAAAGAACGTTTAATATGTATAGATAGATCAAGTCTTAGGACACTTAATATGGTTTGTTTAAGATGTACCAGTGTATTTACGTGTACGCTAATTTAGTTAGCAAAGGCATATTGTACATGTGTAATATGTAAGGGGCTGTGCTCCATACTTTTCGTAAAAGTCTGAGCAAAATAAACTCAATTCAATTCACACACACACACACACACACACACACACACACACACACACACACACACACACACACACACACACACACACACACACACACACACACACACACACACACACTCTCATTGTATTTGTCTCAACTTCTGATTTTGTTAGTGAAGCCTTTGAGTACCAGCTACGTGTGTTATATTGTATTCTAGCTAGGATATATTAATACGATAGTACCAGCTACGTGTGTTATATTGTATTCTAGCTAGGATATATCAATACTATAGTACCAGCTACGTGTGTTATATTGTATTCTAGCTAGGATATATTAATACGATAGTACCAGCTACGTGTGTTATATTGTATTCTAGCTAGGATATATCAATACTATAGTACCAGCTACGTGTGTTGTATTGTATTCTAGCTAGGATATATCAATACTATAGTACCAGCTACGTGTGTTATATTGTATTCTAGCTAGGATATATTAATACTATAGTACCAGCTACGTGTGTTATATTGTATTCTAGCTAGGATATATCAATACTATAGTACCAGCTACGTGTGTTGTATTGTATTCTAGCTAGGATATATCAATACTATAGTACCAGCTACGTGTGTTATATTGTATTCTAGCTAGGATATATCAATACTATAGGTGTGTTATATTGTATTCTAGCTAGGATATATTAATACTATAGTACCAGCTACGTGTGTTATATTGTATTCTAGCTAGGATATATCAATACTATAGTACCAGCTACGTGTGTTATATTGTATTCTAGCTAGGATATATCAATACGATATTATGCAGCTTCGGAAGGATTACGGTAGTTAATAAGGTTGGTTGAGATAGTTGGAAGCCATATTATTGCTAGAGGTCCTTCCTAATCTGAATACAATGGTCTAATAGTGGCTACACTATAAATAAAAGGACATCACCGGTACTTTATGGGTTAACTGTATAGTAACTAACATCATTGTTTTTATGCTATATATTTCAAGATAGGTATCTTAGCATTCATAATTCCAAATCATTATCATACCACACACAACTAGAATTATAAAACATCCGCTTTGTTTCACCTGTATGTTCGTGATTGAGTTCTCAAAGTGAA
Source organism: Lithodes maja (assembly GCA_037953745.1). Taxonomy (NCBI): domain Eukaryota; kingdom Metazoa; phylum Arthropoda; class Malacostraca; order Decapoda; family Lithodidae; genus Lithodes; species Lithodes maja. Next base: position 24,910 of record JBAKBP010011524.1, read on the forward strand.
TGAACTGACCGACCTCCCACTGACCCCTAGCCTCTGTCCCTCTGTTTGAGATATTGGTAGAGATGGAAGACGAACCAGAAGAGACCAGGCTCGTTGGGGATTCCATCCTACGAGGACAGGTCGAAGAGTTCTGCGACAGAGTCCCAAATCAACGGAAAAGATTTTGCATCCCAGGAGCTGGACTGGACGACATTGTGGAAGCCTTCGAAGATACCACAAAGGATGCAAATGAAAATACCCTTTTTGTCATCCATGCTGGTTCAAATGACGTCATGCGCACCAGATCCGAAGAGTTGATGGAGAAATATCGCAAGATGATCCAGCACTACAAAAACAAGTCAAGGAATATCATCATCTCAGGCATTCTCCCCAAGATCGACGCACCTGACAAATTCTACGACAAGGCCTTCAGCACAAATAGCCGACTAAAATATTTGTGTCTGAGGGAAGAAGTTGAATTCATCAACCTCTGGGACAACTTCTACGACAACTTCTACAACCAGCCTACTCTGTTCCGCAAGGATGGCACTCATCTAAACCCTGTGGGTTCAGCATGCATGGGTCGTCTCCTACACGAAGCAGTCCGCAGCCATGGATCAAAAAACGCCATCCGAGAAGAAGCAGCAGTGACATAAATCATCCAACGCCAAGAAAAAAACAGAGGCAACCGAGGACCACCAGCAGCGATAAGGACCGAAGACAGCGAGGACTGAGGACAGCCATGAACATGAATGTAGATCCGACAAGAACCAAAAATATTATTAAAGAGCGTTCCGTGAGTTCTAAAATAACAAATTTAAAGGTTTTCTATGCAAACGCTCGTAGCATACGCAATAAATTTTCAGATTTAGAGGAGCTAGTGTTTACAGAAAATTATGATGTGATTGGCATAACAGAATCTTGGCTCAATACAGAAGATAGAGACTTTTTAGCAGAGTATTCACTTCCTGGTTATGTAATGTTTGAGAAAAGCCGAATAAATCGAAATGGAGGTGGCGTTTTACTTTATATCAAAGAAAGTCTTAACCCTACCCTCTTGTTAAAACCTCAAATTGTGAACGTCGACGCATCTTTTGTGCTAATAAAGAATAATAAAGGTACAAAAATAATACTTGCATTAATATACAGACCTCCAGCTCAATCAGTGCAAACTGACCGAGAAATTTACGAACAAATTGCAGATATAAGTAACTCACAAGATACCGTAATTTTCGGCGACTTTAATTTACCTGTGACCAAGTGGGGCGATACCCTTACTTCACACTCCGGACATGACTTGTATACGAACTTGCAAGAGAGTTCGCTTTATCAATTTGTTCGAACGCCAACCCGTGGTAATAACGTTCTTGACATTGTACTTGCAACAAAAGAAGAATTAATAGAGAATTTGAATGTTGGTGATGAATTCAGTAACAGCGACCATCGTACGATAACTTTCACTTTAAATTTTACTAGTAACGAACCAAATAATAGCATCGAAAAAGTCCCTAATTTCAAGAAAGCAAACTTTCATAAACTTAGAGCTATGTTTAAAGAAACTGACTGGAGCTTTTTAATTAACAATAACGACATAAATACATCTTGGAAGTTATTCGAAACCACTTACCTAAAAGCAGTGCAAGACTGTATACCATCGAAAATACGGCGTCCAGGCCATAATAATAAGCCCAAATGGTGGAATAAAGATATTTCAAACTGCCTGCTTGCTAAAAATTTGCTAATGATAGATTAAAATCTTCACAAAATGACGAAGAACGGGTGAAATTTGTAGAGCTACGACGCAAAGCCAAAAAGTTAATTAAGCAAAGTAAAAAGACCTTAGAGTTACATATTGCGAATCAAAGTAAAACAAACCCGAAAGAATTCTATAGTTATATCAGAAAGAAAAAAGTAGTTACTTCAACTGTTGGACCGTTAGTCGATGAAAATGGAGAATACACCAAAGACGAAGTACAAATGAGTAATGCCCTGAATACCTTTTTTGCATCAGTTTTTACAACAGAAGACCTCAGTGATATCCCTACACCATCGCCGATTCAGATTGATAATTCAGATGTTTTAAGCAATATCACCGTTACAGAGAGAGAAGTATTGAATTGTTTAGATAAACTCAAGGTAAATAAAACGCCTGGACCTGATACAATCTCGCCTAGAGTTCTAAAGGAAGCTAAGGATGAGCTCTCCAAACCACTGACATTACTATTCAATAAATCCTTGCAGTCTGGAACTATGCCTGATCAGTGGAAGCTAGCCAACGTAACACCGATATTCAAAAAAGGCAGCAAATCCCTACCCAGTAACTATCGTCCAATTAGCTTAACCTCTGTTGTATGTAAAATGCTAGAAACGGTCATACCAGACAGACTCGTAAATCACTTAGAGGAAAATAACATACTTAAAGATACTCAACACGGCTTTCGTAAAAAACGTTCCTGTTTAACAAACCTCTTAGACTTCTTCCACGATATCCTCAACCTCTACGATGAGAGTAAAGCTGTAGATATTATATACCTTGATTTTCAAAAGGCCTTTGACAAAGTTCCCCACAAACGTTTACTGCTAAAACTAAAAGCGCATGGAATACAAGACGGTGTGTTGAAATGGATAGAAAATTGGCTCAGCGACAGAAAGCAAAGAGTAGTCATAAACGGTAAGGCATCTAAATGGACCAATGTAAGTAGCGGGGTACCCCAGGGATCGGTACTAGGACCAATTCTCTTTCTAATTTACATCAACGACATAGATGAGGGTCTCACCTACACAATCTCAAAATTTGCTGACGATACAAAAATTGCATATAGCGTACTCTCAAAAGAACAAGTTGACGATATGCAACACAATCTAGATAAATTGTCATGTTGGGCCCAAATTTGGCAAATGAGTTTCAATGCGGATAAATATGTAAAGTACTACATATCGGATACCTAAATGAGAAAGCAAACTATTCGATGAATGGCACTCAGCTTAAGAATGTAAACAGAGAAACCGATCTGGGAGTAACAATATCGAGTAACCTAAAACCGAGTCAACAATGTTCAGAAGTTGTTAAGAAGGCAAACAAAATAATTGGCTTTATAGGCAGGTCATTTGAGCATAAATCCAAAGACGTTATCCTAACCCTTTACAATTCCTTAGTCCGCCCTCTTCTGGAATACTGCGTTCAATCCTGGTGCCCTTATTACCAAAAAGATATAAACAAGCTAGAACGAGTTCAACGTAGAGTTACCAAAATGATACCTAGCCTAAAGAACAAACCATACGAAGAGCGTCTTAGAGAATTAAATCTATTTCCTTTAACCCAGCGCAGATTAAGAGGTGACTTAATTCAAGTGTTCAAAATCATCAAAGGCATCGACAATATGAACTGTAGTAAGTACTTCACTATCGACCAATCTAATTACACGTGGGGAAACGGTTGCAAAATTATTGGTAAATCTTTTAACTCACACGAATCTAAGAATTTCTTCTTCAATCGAGTTGTCAACTTGTGGAATGGGCTTCCCCGAAACGTTATAGACTGCATCACCGTTGATTCATTTAAACTCCGCCTAGACAAATATCTCGCATCAAACCCGCGACTGACTGCGTTTGTAAATGAATAACTTTATTTTATCCCCCCCTCAGTTACTAACCCATCTGTCCCCTACTAACTTCCTAATCCTGCCACGGACATTAGTTCCAGGGCAGTAATTCCCTTTCCAATGTTTCCTTACCCACTCTAAACCACTGTTTGGACACTTGATCCTCAGTGTTTTGGAGGACAAGCAACCTAGAAGGGTCACTAGATCTGTTGTTGCTTGATTTCCTTTGTACTCCTTTGTACTCCCCACTGTAGGGAGAATGACGTCATGCGCGAATGACAGCGCGTTTTCTTTGAGCGGTGGGTTGACCCTATATTCTCTGGACCCTGATTATAGGTATAATTTTTTTCGCTAGAAAAATGTCCTGGCACATTAATGACCTGTGATTAGTGACCTATATATATATATATTATTTTTATTAATCTCACCACCACACCCCCAATGAAATTAATTAAAGTATATATGATCCACCGGGATTCGAACCCGGGTTATCACACACATATTTTTGCCACCTTAACCATTACACTACCAGGACGGTTAAAGGTTTATGCACACGCCTACGACTTATTATCCATTCTCGAATACTGGATATTAATCTAATCATGTTCATATTCCCAACCGCACTATGGTAGCCTACTGTTTAAGTGAGAGGAAAGAATATTCATGGGGCACAGATCATATAGACCGGCCTCTCGAAGAAATATCCCTAAACCTACTAATAATATTATTTTTATTAATCTCACCACCACACCCCCAATGAAATTAATTAAAGTATATATGATCCACCGGGATTCGAACCCGGGTTATCACACACATATTTTTGCCACCTTAACCATTACACTACCAGGACGGTTAAAGGTTTATGCACACGCCTACGACTTATTATCCATTCTCGAATACTGGATATTAATCTAATCATGTTCATATTCCCAACCGCACTATGGTAGCCTACTGTTTAAGTGAGAGGAAAGAATATTCATGGGGCACAGATCATATAGACCGGCCTCTCGAAGAAATATCCCTAAACCTACTAATAATATTATTTTTATTAATCTCACCACCACACCCCCAATGAAATTAATTAAAGTATATATGATCCACCGGGATTCGAACCCGGGTTATCACACACATATTTTTGCCACCTTAACCATTACACTACCAGGACGGTTAAAGGTTTATGCACACGCCTACGACTTATTATCCATTCTCGAATACTGGATATTAATCTAATCATGTTCATATTCCCAACCGCACTATGGTAGCCTACTGTTTAAGTGAGAGGAAAGAATATTCATGGGGCACAGATCATATAGACCGGCCTCTCGAAGAAATATCCCTAAACCTACTAATAATATTATTTTTATTAATCTCACCACCACACCCCCAATGAAATTAATTAAAGTATATATGATCCACCGGGATTCGAACCCGGGTTATCACACACATATTTTTGCCACCTTAACCATTACACTACCAGGACGGTTAAAGGTTTATGCACACGCCTACGACTTATTATCCATTCTCGAATACTGGATATTAATCTAACCATGTTCATATTCCCAACCGCACTATGGTAGCCTACTGTTTAAGTGAGAGGAAAGAATATTCATGGGGCACAGATCATATAGACCGGCCTCTCGAAGAAATATCCCTAAACCTACTAATAATATTATTTTTATTAATCTCACCACCACACCCCCAATGAAATTAATTAAAGTATATATGATCCACCGGGATTCGAACCCGAGAGAGAGAGAGAGAGAGAGAGAGAGATGAGATATAAAACTGACCACTTTCACAACCGTCCTTCCTAATTGGCCCCAACACTAGGGAAGGATCAAGAAGACCATTTTAGCACCTGTGTAGCGACCAAGGTAGGTAGGTAGGCAGGTAGAGGAGCAAGGGGTTATCTGATTAGGCAACTACCATGACCCTCTGGTGTGATGCCAACCTCTTTTATCTCTTATAGGAGAGAGAGAGAGAGAGAGAGAGAGAGAGAGAGAGAGAGAGAGAGAGAGAGAGAGAGAGAGAGAGAGAGAGAGAGAGAGGTGGGGTAGTAGGAAGAGTTATGCAAAGTTAGACATAAACACAGACTTCACAAACCATGCGGTCGTCAATAGGCAGTCTGACCCTAAAATTATTGAAGTAGCGTTACGTATAGTTTATTCACATTAACTAGGCCAGAAAACAAACCCTCGAAATAACAAACGCAAACATAAACAATATAGACCCACAGATCAACACAAATCAACACAAGTAAAATCTCAGAAGTCAATCCCGTTCCAAAGAGCAATCTGTGAATATACGCTTATTCTCTAATGTTACTCAACATTACTTAATGTTAATTAATGTGTTAATTATAAGTAATTATACAGTATGTGTAAACATATGCTTTTATATGTTCCAGCAATACTGATGATGTGCCAAGATGCACGAAACGTTTATAAAAGAAAGAGAGAAAATATAGATAATATGAATTTAAACTTTGGAAATAATTCACCAACTAAGTGATAGGAAGAAAGAAAAATAGTCAGAAACATTGAAACAAAATAAATTAATAAATAATAAATATGAACTGATCTTCAATAAATGTTGAATATAATTATATACTGTATATACTGTATGTATATATATATATATATATATATAATATATATATATATATATATATATATGTATATATATATATAATATATATATGTATGTTGTGTGTGTGTGTGTGTGTGTGCGTGTGTGTGAGTGTATTACATATTATATGAATTGAAAGACGAAAGTTATAAGTATATATTACATTTATAAAAATATGTTTTAATTGAACCTATGAAATAAACTGATAAAAAGACGTACACAAGCAAAGTCTTAGACTGTTAAGATCACACACCAAGGTAAACAAGAACACAAAAGTTTAGCTGAGGACTCTTGATCTCGAGCTTATGAAGAAGGTAGGTCAACAAGGTCTCCATTATCAATAGATCTTCTTCCCACGGACTCCTAGCAAGAACTGAGAACATTGAGGCATGAGCCTTAATAATGGGGGTATAAACATTGTATTATCACAATCGTCCTTCTATACCTAGCACCACAGAATACGAACACAAACAACCCAATTATCACAACTATCTACGATAAAATATAGAAAACGCAAATCGTTGTAGTTTTCCAGTGCAATTTTTTTAAGAGGCCCTAGAGCCCCTTCCAAAAACTTCAATTTGATATAATAGCTATGCTACCGGTAATTTCTAAGATTAAATTAAGGAGATTGAGAGGAAGCGTGGAAGGTGCGGATTCACAGGTAGACTGTGGTGATTTAACCTAAATATCAACAAAGTAAAGCAAGTAGCCTACAGAGTAAGTAAGTACATTAATATTTAGCAGAATTAAAATGTTCTCGAGTCGGCCACCACCAGATAAAAAAAGGGGGGAGGCAAATGTGCCTGAGTAAGATAGATAGATAGATAGAAACACTAATACGGTTGTAGTGCCTATATTATATACATACACTGAAATTCAGCAATCTCGTTATCAATCACAAACTCACATAGCGCTTATAGTTCTGCTAAATAGCAATGTTTGAGGTTCCAACTTCCTTATAGCCCGAAACTCGTAAGTGGTAATTTTACGGAAAACTTTATTTGAACTCCACGAATTCCTATTACTGAATATATATTGCCGCACGGCCTTTCTCTATCATAATTAACTTCTTTGTTTTATCCAAAGGAATAAAGTAAAATAAAATAATTGAGATAAAGCAATATCACAAATACAATAAATAAAAGTTAACTGATGAATCATGCGCCGATTAGGTTTAATATATTAGTTACCCATATAAGTTCCATTTTCTTAAAGAACGTGTTCAAAGAAAACAAATTAAATATGGGTAACCCAAGAAGTTTAGATATATATTCTCTGATATTTTCGATTTTATCATGTATTTTAAACAATTGCATTATTAAGTAGGCTATTAATTAATGACACAGGATATATATGGTGATGTAAAAATCAGAAACAAATTGAATAGAAGCAATATTAGAAAAACAGTTATATGTAGATATTATAAAATATCTTGGGGGCGCTCTGGGAAGGTGGTGTATCATTATTAGTCAGCGAGTTCTTTGATCATCTTGTGCTTTGCTTCTCGTCCGTAATTTTGATATACGTTTACGATTAATTTGTCAGCAAATTATCGTAAAAAGCTTTCTAAGCGATCATTGTAAGCTATAATCCTAGATAGTTATTTTAATAAATTGTTAATACAACTTATTGTGAATTAATAAATAATGATCTCAAAGGGTCAAACCCCAAATCAGTCAGAGGGCATTAATGCTATAATAATTAATGCTGTTGAATATCACCCTCCCCTCTCTGTCAAGTTGGTAAAATATCCCAAACTACTAAAAATAAAATTAGAAAATAAATGCAAAAAGTGGTATAGTCGAAAAACATTCACAACACAAATACAAATTATTGTTAATGACAGCCATTGGGAATACATGCCTAAGGGGGGGGCATGTTATATATTTGATTCAATGGTGACGGTTGGATTTGAAAAGGGATTTGAAAAAATACAATTTAAATGGAAATTGGGGCGAAAAACCCTTCAAAAATATACTTTAGATATAAAAAAAAAAACTAATCAGTCTTGATGATCTGTCATATATTAAATACAATGTTGTCCGACACATCAAATCGGAGGAGAACAGCCAGCGCTGCGCAACGATTCGGCGGAGCACGCTCTACTACGTGATGATCCGGTGGAGGAGCTCGCCCCGTTACGCAATGATACGGTGAAGGAGCCCACCCCACTGCACGATGAACCGGTGGAGGAGGCCCGCCCCACTGCACGATGAACCGGTGGAGGAGCCCACCCCTCTGCCCGATGAACCGGTGGAGGAGCCCACCCCACTGCACGTTGAATCGGTGGAGAAGCCCACCCCACTGCACGACGAACCGTGGAGGAGCCCACCCCACTGCACGATGAACCGGTGGAAGAGCCCGCCCCTCTGCACGATGAACCGGTGGAGAAGCCCACCCCACTGCACGATGAACCGGTGGAAGAGCCCACCTCACTGCACGATGAATCGGTAGATGAGCCCACCCCACTGCACGATGAGCCGGTGGAGAAGCCCGCCCCACTGCACGATGATTCGGTCAAGGAACCCGCCCCGCTTTCCTGCAGGCAAAAGAAACAGGATAAACGCCAGGCTAAGAATCAACGTGCAAACGATATTTTAAATCAAGATATTGTTAATAAATATCTTCGTTTGTATCCGGATAAGAATCCCCGTCCAGAAAATATGACCCATACTCAAATGATACGTTATAATAAGAAAAAACGTGACAGAGTTCTTGCAAATGCTGCGGCATGGTGGAGTGAAAATCCACTGCACGATGAACTGGTGGAGGAGCCCACCCCACTGCACGATGAACTGGTGGAGAAGCCCATATCTCTGCACGATGAACTGGTGGAGGAGCCCACCCCCCTGCACGATGAACCGGTGGAGGAGCCCACCCCACTGCACGGTGAACTGGTGCAGGAGCCCACACCTCTGCATGATGAACCGGTGGAGAAGCCCACCCCACTGCACGATGAACCGGTGGAGGAGCCCATATCTCTCCACGATGAACTGGTGGAGGAGCCGACCCCACTGCACGATGAACCGGTGGAGGAGCCCACCCCACTGCACGGTGAACTGGTGGAGGAGCCCACCCCTCTGCACGATGAACCGGTGGAGGAGCCCACCCCTCTGCATGATGAACTGGTGGAGGAGCCCACCCCACTGCACGATGAATCGGTGGAGAAGCCCACCCCACTGCACGATGAAATGGTGGAGGAGCCCACCCCACTGCACGACGAACCGGTGGATGAGCCCGACCCTCTGCACGATGAACCGGTGGAGAAGCCCACCCCACTGCACGATGAACCGGTGGAAGAGCCCACCCCACTGCACGATGAATCGATGCACGAGCCCACCCCACTGCACGATGAGCCGGTGGAGAAGCCCGCCCCACTGCACGATGATTCGGTCAAGGAACCCGCCCCGCTTTCCTGCAGGCAAAAGAAACAGGATAAACGCCAGGCTAAGAATCAACGTGCAAACGATATTTTAAATCAAGATATTGTTAATAAATATCATAGTTTGTATCCGGATACGACTCCCCGTCCAGAAAATATGACCCATACTCAAATGGTACGTTATAATAAGAAAAAACGTGACAGAGTTCTTGCAAATGCCGCGGCTTGGTGGAGTGCAAATCCACAGCACGATGAACTGGTGGAGTAGCCCACCCCACTGCACGATGAACCAGTGGAGGAGCCCACCCCACTGCACGATGAACTGGTGGAGGAGCCCACACCTCTGCACGATGAACTGGTGGAGGAGCCCACCCCACTGCACGATGAACTGGTGGAGGAGCCCACCCCGCTGCACGAAGAACTGGTGGAGGAGCCCACACCTCTGCACGATGAACTGGTGGAGGAGTCCACACCTCTGCACGATGAACTGGTGGAGGAGTCCACCCCACTGCACGATGAACTGGTGGAGGAGCCCACCCCACTGCACGATGAACCGGTGAAGGTGCCTACCCCACTGCACGATGAACCGGTGGAGTAGCCCACCCCACTGCACGATGAACCGGTGAAGGGGCCCACCCCAATGCACGATGAACCGGTAGAGAAGCCCACCCCACTGCACGATGAACCGGTGGAGGAGCCCACCCCTCTGCACGATGAACCTGTGGAGAAGCCCACCCAACTGCACGATGAACCGGTGGAGGACCCCACCTCACTACACGATGAACCGGTGGAGGAACCCACCCCACTGCACGATGAACCGGTGGAGGAGCCCACCCCACTGCACAATGAACCGGTGGAGGAGCCCACCCCACTGCACGATGATTCGGTCAAGAAGCCCGCCCCGCTTTCCTGCAGGCAAAAGAAGCAGGATAAACGCCAGGCTAAGAATCAACGTGCGAACGATATTTTAAGTCAAGATATTGTTAATAAATATCTTTGTTTGTATCCGGATACGACTCCCCGTCCAGAAAATATGACCCATACTCAAATGGTACGTTATAATAAGAAAAAACGTGACAGAGTTCTTGCAAATGCCGCGGCTTGGTGGAGTGAAAATCCACTGCACGATCAACTGGTAGAGGAGCCCACCCCACTGCACGATGAACTGGTGGAGGAGCCCATATCTCTCCACGAAGAACTGGTGGAGGAGCCGACCCCACTGCACAATGAACCGGTGGAGGAGCCCACCCCACTGCACGGTGAACTGGTGGAGGAGCCCACACCTCTGCACGATGAACTGGTGGATGAGCCCACCCCACTGCACGATGAACCGGTGGAGGAGCCCACCCCACTGCATGATGAACCAGTGAAGGAGCCCACCCCACTGCACGATGAACCGGTGGAGGAGCCCACCCCACTGCATGATGAACCGGTGGAGGAGCCCACCCCTCTGCATGATGAACCGGTGGAGAAGCCCACCCCACTGCACGATGAACCGGTGGAGGAGCCCATATCTCTCCACGATGAACTGGTGGAGGAGCCGACCCCACTGCACGATGAACCGGTGGAGGAGCCCACCCCACTGCACGGTGAACTGGTGGAGGAGCCCAGCCCTCTGCACGATGAACCGGTGGAGGAGCCCACCCCTCTGCACGATGAACTGGTGTAGGAGCCCACCCCACTGCACGATGAATCGGTGGAGAAGCCCACCCCACTGCACGATGAAATGGTGGAGGAGCCCACCCCACTGCACGACGAACCGGTGGATGAGCCCGACCCTCTGCACGATGAACCGGTGGAGAAGCCCACCCCACTGCACGATGAACCGGTGGAAGAGCCCACCCCACTGCATGATGAACCGGTGGAGGAGCCCACCCCTCTGCATGATGAACCAGTGGAGAAGCCCACCCCACTGCACGATGAACCGGTGGAGCCCACCCCACTGCACTATGAACTGGTGGAGGAGCCCACCCCACTGCATGATGAACTGGTGGAGGAGCCCACACCTCTGCATGATGAACTGGTGGAGGAGCCCACCCCACTGCACGATGAACTGATGGAGGAGCCCACCCCACTGCACGATGAACCGGAAAAGGAGCCTACCCCACTGCACGATGAACCGGAAAAGGAGCCTACCCCACTGCACGATGAACTGGTGGAGGAGCCCACCCCACTGCACGATGAACCGGTGGAGGAGCCTATCCCACTGCAGGATGAACTGGTGGAGGAGCCCACCCCACTGCACGATGATTCGGTCAAGTAACCCGCCCCGATTTCCTGCAGGCAAAAGAAGCAGGATAAACGCCAGGCTAAGAATCAACGTGCAAACGATATTTTAAATTAAGATATTGTTAATAAATATCTTAGTTTGCATCCGGATAAGACTCTCCGTCCAGAAAATATGACCCATACTCAAATGGTACGTTATAATAGGAAAAAACGTGATAGATTTCTTGCAAAAGCCGCAGCTTGGTGGAGTGAAAATCCACTGTACGATGAACTGGTGGAGGAGCCCACCCCACTGTACGATGAACCGGTGGAGGAGCGCACTCCACTGCACGATGAACTGGTGGAGGAGCCCACATCTCTGCACGATGAACTGGTGGAGGAGCCCACCCCACTGCACGATGAACTGGTGGAGGAGCCCACCCCACTGCATGATGAACCGGTGAAGGAGCCTACCCCACTGCACGATGAACCGGTGGTGGAGCCCACCCGACTGCACGATGAACCGGTGGAGGAGCCCACCCCTCTGCACGATGAACCGGTGAAGGGGCCCACCCCACTGCACGATGAACCGATGAAGGAGCCCACCCCTCTGCACGATGAACCGGTGGAGGAGCCCACCCCACTGCACGATGAACCGGTGGAGAAGCCCACCCAACTGCACGATGAACCGGTGGAGGAGCCCACTCAACTGCATGATGATTCGGTCAAGGAGCCCGCCCCGCTTTCCTGCAGGCAAAAGAAGCAGGATAAACGCCAGGCTAAGAATCAACGTGCGAACGATATTTTAAGTCAAGATATTGTTAATAAATATCTTTGTTTGTATCCGGATACGATTCCCCGTCCAGAAAATATGACCCATACTCAAATGGTACGTTATAATAAGAAAAAACGTGACAGAGCTCTTGCAAATGCCGCGGCTTGGTGGAGTGAAAATCCACTGCACGATGAACTGGTGGAGGAGCCCACCCCACTGCACGATGAACTGATGGAGGAGCCCATATCTCTCCATGATGAACTGGTGGAGGAGCCGACCCCACTGCACGATGAACCGCTGGAGGAGCCCACCCCACTGCACGATGAACTGGTGGAGGAACCCACACCTCTGCACGATGAACTGGTGGAGGAGCCCACCCCACTGCACGATGAACCAGTGGAGGAGCCCACCCCACTGCACGCTGAACCGGTGAAGGAACCCACCCCACTGCACGATGAACCGGTGGAGGAGCCCACCCCACTGCATGATGAACCGGTGGAGGAGCCCATCCCTCTGCATGATGAACCGGTGGAGAAGCTCACCCCACTGCACGATGAACCGGTGGAGCCCACCCCACTGTACAATGAACCGGTGAAGGAACCCACCCCACTGCATGAAGAACAGGTGGAGGAGCCCACCCCACTGCACGATGAACCGGTGGAGAAGCCCACCCCACTGCACGATGATTCGGTCAAGGAACCCACCCCGCTTTCCTGCAGGCAAAAGAAGCAGGATAAACGCCAGGCTAAGAATCAACGTGCAAACGATATTTTAAATCAAGATATTGTTAATAAATATCTTAGTTTGCATCCGGATACGACTCCCCATCCAGAAAATAAGACCCATACTCAAATGGTACGTTATAATAAGAAAAAACGTGATAGATTTCTTGCAAATGCTGCGGCTTGGTGGAGTGAAAATCCACTGCACGATTAACTGGTGGAGGAGCCCACCCCACTGCACGATGAACCGGTGGAGGAGCCCACCCCACTGCACGATGAACTGGTGGAGGAGCCCACACCTCTGCACGATGAACTGGTGGAGAAGCCCACCCCACTGCACGATGAACTGGTGGAGGAGCCCACCAGACTGCACGATGAACTGGTGGAGGAGCCCACACCTCTGCATGATGAACTGGTGGAGGAGCCCACCCCACTGCACGATGAACTGGTGGAGGAGCGCACACCTCTGCATGATGAACTGGTGGAGGAGCCCACCCCACTGCACGATGAACTGGTGGAGGAGCGCACACCTCTGCACGATAAACTAGTGGAGGAGCCCACCCCACTGCACGATGAACTGGTGGAGGAGCCCACCCCACTGCACGATGAACCGGTGAAGGAGCCTACCCCACTGCACGATGAACTGGTGGAGGAGCCCACCCCACTGCACGATGAACCGGTGGAGGAGCCCTCCCCTCTGCACGATGAACTGGTGAAGGGACCCACCCCACTGCACGATGAACCGGTGAAGGAGCCCACCCCTCTGCACGATGAACCGGTGGAGAAGCCCACCCCACTGCACGATGAACCGGTGGAGGAGCCCACCCCACTGCACGATGAACCGGTGGAGGAGCCCAGCCCACTGCACGATGAACCGATGGAGAAGCCCACCCCACTGCACGATGATTCGGTCAAGAAACCCGCCCCACTTTCCTGCAGGCAAAAGAACCAGGATAAATGCCAGGCTAAGAATCAACGTGCGAACGATATTTTAAGTCAAGATATTGTTAATAAATATCTTAGTTTGTATCCGGATACGACTCCCCGTCCAGAAAATATGACCCATACTCAAATGGTACGTTATAATAAGAAAAAACGTGATAGATTTCTTGCAAATGCCGCGGCTTGGTGGAGTGAAAATCCACTGTACGATGAACTGGTGGAGGAGCCCACCCCACTGCACGATGAACCGGTGGAGGAGCCCACCCCACTGCATGATGATTCGGTCAAGGAGCCCGCCCCGCTTTTCTGCAGGCAAAAGAAGCATGATAAACGCCAGGCTAAGAATCAACGTGCGAACGATATTTTAAGTCAAGATATTGTTAATAAATATCTTTGTTTGTATCCGGATACGACTCCCCGTCCAGAAAATATGACCCATACTCAAATGGTACGTTATAATAAGAAAAAGCGTGACAGAGTTCTTGCAAATGCCGCGGCTTGGTGGAGTGAAAATCCACTGCACGATGAACTGGTGGAGGAGCCCACCCCACTGCACGATGAACTGGTGGAGGAGCCCATATCTCTCCACGATGAACTGGTGGAGGAGCCGACCCCACTGCACGATGAACCAGTGGAGGAGCCCACACCTCTGCACGATGAACTGGTGGAGGAGCCCACCCCACTGCACGATGAACCAGTGGAGGAGCCCACCCCACTGCATGCTGAACCGGTGAAGGAGCCCACCCCACTGCACGATGAACCGGTGGAGGAGCCTTCCCCACTGCATGATGAACCGGTGGAGGAGCCCATCCCTCTGCATGATGAACCGGTGGAGAAGCCCACCTCACTGCACGATGAACCGGTGGAGCCCACCCCACTGTACGATGAACCGGTGGAGCAGCCCACCCCACTGCACGATGATTCGGTCAAGTAACCCGCCCCGCTTTCCTGCAGGCAAAAGAAGCAGGATTAAACGCCAGGCTAAGAATCAACGTGCAAACGATATTTTAAGTCAAGATATTGTTAATAAATATCTTTGTTTGTATCCGGATACGACTCCCCGTCCAGAAAATATGACCCATACTCAAATGGTACGTTATAATAAGAAAAAACGTGATAGATTTCTTGCAAATGCCGCGGCTTGGTGGAGTGAAAATCCACTGTACGATGAACTGGTGGAGGAGCCCACCCCACTGCACGATGAACCGGGGGAGGAGCTTACCCCACTGCACGATGAACTGGTGGAGGAGCCCACTCCACTCCACGATGATTCGGTCAAGTAACCCGCCCCGCTTTCCTGCAGGCAAAAGAAGCAGGATTAAACGCCAGGCTAAGAATCAACGTGCAAACGATATTTTAAGTCAAGATATTGTTAATAAATATCTTTGTTTGTATCCGGATACGACTCGCCGTCCAGAAAATATGACCCATACTCAAATGGTACGTTATAATAAGAAAAAGCGTGACAGAGTTCGTGCAAATGCCGCGGCTTGGTGGAGTGAAAATCCACTGCACGATGAACTGGTGGAGGAGCCCACCCCACTGCACGATGAACTGGTGGAGGAGCCCATATCTCTCCACGATGAACTGGTGGAGGAGCCGACCCCACTGCACGATGAACCGGTGGAGGAGCCCACACCTCTGCACGATGAACTGGTGGAGGAGCCCACCCCCCTGCACGATGAACCAGTGGAGGAGCCCACCCCACTGCACGCTGAACCGGTGAAGGAGCCCACGCCACTGCACGATGAACCGGTGGAGGAGCCTTCCCCACTGCATGATGAACCGGTGGAGGAGCCCATCCCTCTGCATGATGAACCGGTGGAGAAGCCCACCTCACTGCACGATGAACCGGTGGAGCCCACCCCACTGTACGATGAACCGGTGGAGCAGCCCACCGCACTGCACGATGAACCGGTGGAGAAGCCCACCCCACTGCACGATGATTCGGTCAAGGAACCCGCCCCGCTTTCCTGCAGGCAAAAGAAGCAGGATAAACGCCAGGCTAAGAATCAACGTGCAAACGATATTTTAAATCAAGATATTGTTAATAAATATCTTGGTTTGCATCCGGATACGACTCCCCGTCCAGAAAATATGACCCATACTCAAATGGTACGTTATAATAAGAAAAAACGTGATAGATTTCTTGCAAATGCCGCGGCTTGGTGGAGTGAAAATCCACTGTACGATGAACTGGTGGAGGAGCCCACCCCACTGCACGATGAACCGGGGGAGGAGCTTACCCCACTGCACGATGAACTGGTGGAGGAGCCCACTCCACTCCACGATGATTCGGTCAAGTAACCCGCCCCGCTTTCCTGCAGGCAAAAGAAGCAGGATTAAACGCCAGGCTAAGAATCAACGTGCAAACGATATTTTAAATCAAGATATTGTTAATAAATATCTTAGTTTGCATCCTGATAAGACTCTCCGTCCAGAAAATATGACCCATACTCTAATGGTACGTTATAATAAGAAAAAACGTGATAGATTTCTTGCAAATGCCGCGGCTTGGTGGAGTGAAAATCCACTGTACGATGAACTGGTGGAGGAGCCCACCCCACTGCACGATGAACCGGGGGAGGAGCTTACCCCACTGCACGATGAACTGGTGGAGGAGCCCACTCCACTCCACGATGATTCGGTCAAGTAACCCGCCCCGCTTTCCTGCAGGCAAAAGAAGCAGGATTAAACGCCAGGCTAAGAATCAACGTGCAAACGATATTTTAAGTCAAGATATTGTTAATAAATATCTTTGTTTGTATCCGGATACGACTCCCCGTCCAGAAAATATGACCCATACTCAAATGGACGTTATAATAAGAAAAAGCGTGACAGAGTTCTTGCAAATGCCGCGGCTTGGTGGAGTGAAAATCCACTGCACGATGAACTGGTGGAGGAGCCCACCCCACTGCACGATGAACTGGTGGAGGAGCCCATATCTCTCCACGATGAACTGGTGGAGGAGCCCACCCCACTGCACGATGAACCAGTGGAGGAGCCCACCCCACTGCACGCTGAACCGGTGAAGGAGCCCACCCCACTGCACGATGAACCGGTGGAGGAGCCTTCCCCACTGCATGATGAACCGGTGGAGGAGCCCATCCCTCTGCATGATGAACCGGTGGAGAAGCCCACCTCACTGCACGATGAACCGGTGGAGCCCACCCCACTGTACGATGAACTGGTGGAGCAGCCCACCGCACTGCACGATGAACCGGTGGAGAAGCCCACCCCACTGCACGATGATTCGGTCAAGGAACCCGCCCCGCTTTCCTGCAGGCAAAAGAAGCAGGATAAACGCCAGGCTAAGAATCAACGTGCAAACGATATTTTAAATCAAGATATTGTTAATAAATATCTTGGTTTGCATCCGGATACGACTCCCCGTCCAGAAAATATGACCCATACTCAAATGGTACGTTATAATAAGAAAAAACGTGATAGATTTCTTGCAAATGCCGCGGCTTGGTGGAGTGAAAATCCACTGTACGATGAACTGGTGGAGGAGCCCACCCCACTGCACGATGAACCGGGGGAGGAGCTTACCCCACTGCACGATGAACTGGTGGAGGAGCCCACTCCACTCCACGATGAACCCGCCCCGCTTTCCTGCAGGCAAAAGAAGCAGGATAAACGCCAGGTTAAGAATCAACGTGCGAACGATATTTTAAGTCAAGATATTGTTAATAAATATCTTTGTTTGTCTCCGGATACGATTCCCCGTCCAGAAAATATGACCCATACTCAAATGGTACGTTATAATAGGAAAAAACGTGATAGATTTCTTGCAAAAGCCGCAGCTTGGTGGAGTGAAAATCCACTGTACGATGAACTGGTGGAGGAGCCCACCCCACTGTACGATGAACCGGTGGAGGAGCCCACTCCACTGCACGATGAACTGGTGGAGGAGCCCACATCTCTGCACGATGAACTGGTGGAGGAGCCCACCCCACTGCACGATGAACTGGTGGAGGAGCCCACCCCACTGCATGATGAACTGGTGGAGGAGCCCACCCCACTGCACGATGAACTGGTGGTGGAGCCCACCCACTGCACGATGAACCGGTGAAGGAGCCTACCCCACTGCACGATGAACTGGTGGAGGAGCCCACCCCACTGCACGATGAACCGGTGGAGGAGCCCTCCCCTCTGCACGATGAACCGGTGAAGGGACCCACCCCACTGCACGATGAACCGGTGGAGGAGCCCACCCCTCTGCACGATGAACCGGTGAAGGGGCCCACCCCACTGCACGATGAACCGATGAAGGAGCCCACCCCTCTGCACGATGAACCGGTGGAGGAGCCCACCCCCCTGCACGATGAACCGGTAGAGAAGCCCACCCAACTGCACGATGAACCGGTGGAGGAGCCCACCCAACTACATGATGATTCGGTCAAGGAGCCCGCCCCGCTTTCCTGCAGGCAAAAGAAGCAGGATAAACGCCAGGTTAAGAATCAACGTGCGAACGATATTTTAAGTCAAGATATTGTTAATAAATATCTTTGTTCGTCTCCGGATATGATTCCCCGTCCAGAAAATATGACCCATACTCAAATGGTACGTTATAATAAGAAAAAACGTGACAGAGTTCTTGCAAATGCCGCGGCTTGGTGGAGTGAAAATCCACTGCACGATGAACTGGTGGAGGAGCCCACCCCACTGCACGATGAACTGGTGGAGGAGCCCATATCTCTCCACGATGAACTGGTGGAGGAGCCGACCCCACTGCACGATGAACCGGTGGAGGAGCCCACCCCACTGCACGGTGAACTGGTGGAGGAGCCCACACCTCTGCACGATGAACTGGTGGAGGAGCCCACCCCACTGCACGATGAACCAGTGGAGGAGCCCACCCCACTGCATGCTGAACCGGTGAAAGAACCCACCCCACTGCACGATGAACCGGTGGAGGAGCCCACCCCACTGAATCATGAACCGGTGGAGGAGCCCATCCCTCTGCATGATGAACCGGTGGAGAAGCTCACCCCACTGCACGATGAACCGGTGGAGCCCACCCCACTGTACAATGAACCGGTGAAGGAACCCACCCCACTGCACGATGAACAGGTGGAGGAGCCCACCCCACTGCACGATGAACTGGTGGAGAAGCCCACCCCACTGCACGATGATTCGGTCAAGGAACCCACCCCGCTTTCCTGCAGGCAAAAGAAGCAGGATAAACGCCAGGCTAAGAATCAACGTGCAAACGATATTTTAAATCAAGATATTGTTAATAAATATCTTAGTTTGCATCCGGATACGACTCCCCGTCCAGAAAATATGACCCATACTCAAAGGGTACGTTATAATAAGAAAAAACGTGATAGATTTCTTGCAAATGCTGCGGCTTGGTGGAGTGAAAATCCACTGCACGATGAACTGGTGGAGGAGCCCACCCCACTGCACGATGTACCGGTGGAGGAGCCCACCCCACTGCACGATGAACTGGTGGAGGAGCCCACACCTCTGCATGATGAACTGGTGGAGAAGCCCACCCCACTGCACGATGAACTGGTGGAGGAGCCCACCAGACTGCACGATGAACTGGTGGAGGAGCCCACACCTCTGCACGATGAACTGGTGGAGGAGCCCACCCCACTGCACGATGAACTGGTGGAGGAGCCCACACCTCTGCATGATGAACTGGTGGAGGAGCCCACCCCACTGCACGATGAACTGGTGGAGGAGCCCACCCCACTGCACGATGAACCGGTGAAGGAGCCTACCCCACTGCACGATGAACTGGTGGAGGAGCCCACCCCACTGCACGATGAACCGGTGGAGGAGCCCTCCCCTCTGCACGATGAACCGGTGAAGGGACCCACCCCACTGCACGATGAACCGGTGAAGGAGCCCACCCCTCTGCACGATGAACCGGTGGAGAAGCCCACCCCACTGCACGATGAACCGGTGGAGGAGCCCACCCCACTGCACGATGAACCGGTGGAGGAGCCCACCCCACTGCACGATGAACCGATGGAGAAGCCCTCCCCTCTGCACGATGAACCGGTGAAGGGACCCACCCCACTGCACGATGAACCGGTGAAGGAGCCCACCCCTCTGCACGATGAACCGATGGAGAAGCCCACCCCACTGCACGATGAATCGATGCACGAGCCCACCCCACTGCACGATGAGCCGGTGGAGAAGCCAGCCCCACTGCACGATGATTCGGTCAAGGAGCCCGCCCCGCTTTCCTGCAGGCAAAAGAAGCAGGATAAACGCCAGGCTAAGAATCAACGTGCGAACGATATTTTAAGTCAAGATATTGTTAATAAATATCTTAGTTTGTATCCGGATACGACTCCCCGTCCAGAAAATATGACCCATACTCAAATGGTACGTTATAATAAGAAAAAACGTGATAGAGTTCTTGCAAATGCCGCGGCTTGGTGGTGTGAAAATCAAGCGGTATTGCAGTAGGGGCTGTCTCATAACATGGTATTCAGTTGAATTATTTTGATTTAATGGATAAAAAAGGCGCAAATCATTGTCTGGAAAAAAATGTTTGGAAGAGTGACACACTGAACAATTTAACTATTTCATACATTTTTCGAAAGCTTGAGTAGTTTCCAAACTGGATGCATTATATTCACAGATTTTCTCAGTCTTTTTAATGTATGATCTTGCTCTCTTTGCTTTTGTACAAAAAACTTAGTTGAGTTCATAGTCTATCTATCTATCTATTGCCTGACGCCGTGATCCCCGAAGGGGTGGCCACGAACGAACCGCCCCCATGCACCTCTGTCCCCAGTCAGTCGACGCCCCTCCCCCCATCCTTCCACCTCTCTTTCGGTCTACATCTCCCTCTCTGTCCCTCCACCTCGCTCTCGTACACCCTCTTAGTCATTCTCTCGCTTTCCATACGTTCCATATGGCCGAACCATCTCAAGTTGTTCCTTTTCACACTTTCCAGCACATCTACCTCCACACCACACCTCCTTCTTACTTCCTCATTTGTCTGTCTATCCCTCCATGTAACTCCGCATGCACTTCTTACGTAATTCATTTCCACTGCTCTCACTCTTGGTCTGAGTCTCTCAACCAACGTCCACGCTTCGCCTCCGTAAGTCAGTGTCGGGATTACCACACTGTCATGCAAGGACTTCTTCACTTCCATACTGACCACCCTATTTCTTGTTACTGCTTTCAGCGTTCCTACAACCCTCTTCCCCTGTTGTACCCTCTCCCGCACTACTTCATCCATTGTCTCATCTTTACTCAACACACTGCCCAGATACTTAAAAGAGTTGACGATCTCCATAGCCTGACCGTTCAGCTTCACCTCACACTGTGACTTTACCCCTTTTGAAGACCATAACCTTGCTCTTCCCCGCATTTACCTTCAAATTCCGTTCTTCGCACACTGTTCCAAACTCATTTACCAGACCCTGCAACTCCCATTCATTATCACTCATCAGAACTGTATCAC
Source organism: Lithodes maja (assembly GCA_037953745.1). NCBI lineage: Eukaryota > Metazoa > Arthropoda > Malacostraca > Decapoda > Lithodidae > Lithodes > Lithodes maja. Next base: position 46,592 of record JBAKBP010011524.1, read on the forward strand.
CCGCAAACAGCAGTATAGGTAGCCTCCACTCAATTCCCTCCCTTTTCAGCGATACACCAACATCCACTGCTCTTGATAGTATTTTTTTCATGACTCCATCCATATATACAGTAAACAACCACAGGGACATCACACCCCCTGTTTCAAACCAACATTCAGGTCAAAGAACTCGCTCTGCTCACTCTCCACACGTACTGCCGCCTTTGCACCCTCATACATGCTCTTCACTGCTTTCAGCAACTTGCCATCTACTCCGTATATTCTAAATACTTTCCACAAACCTTCTCTATCCACTCTGTCATAGGCCTTCTCCAAGTCCATAAAGGCAACATACACCTCTTGTTTCTTCTCCAGATATTTCTCCACAACACAATTCAGGGTAAAAATCTGATCTACACATCCTCTTCCCTTCCTAAAACCTCCCTGCTCGTCGCCTATCCATTTCTCCGTTCTCACTCTCACTCTCTCAATCACTACCCTACTGTATACCTTCCCTACTACGCTTAGAAGACATATTCCTCGGTGGTTACCACACACTCCTCTTTCCCCTTTGCCCTTATATAGGGAGACTATTATGCCAGTCTTCCAGTCATCGGGTGCACTCCCCTTCTCCCATGCTAGTTTGCACATGTTCCATACCCATTCGATCACTATCTCACCACCATACCTCAACATTTCCCTACACACTCCATCTGTTCCTGGTGCTTTCCTCAACTTCACTTTTTTCATGGCTTCCCACACTTCTGACCTCCTGATCCCCACCTCCTCCTCCACTACTTCTCTTCTTCTCCCTCCCATACCATATCCAGCTATGTTTGCTGGCTCTTCATTCCTTACATTTTGGCTCATATTCTTAAAAAAACTCTACCATTGTCGGTGGTAATAACTATAGTTTGTTGTTGTTGTTGTTGTTCCCCAAGCTGTCTGGCCGAGCAGCCCCAAGGTCCTGAGTAAGGCTAAGGCCATAACCGAGTGCCCCCAAAGAACCCTCCCTGCTTACCACTAAAGCCCAGGTGACCAAAGCCACTCCAAGGCGAGGAGCTGAGGAGGGTGCGGAAATGCCCGGGAAACCAAAGCCCCAACCAAGGCCCTGTGGCCCTCAGCAATTATGAAGGGAAAGTTGAGAGGCAAAGGAAAAATGTGACGCTTTGGCTTCCAGTCTGCCAACCGCTAGGTTGGCAGTAGGGAGATCAATCCACGGAAGAGACGTCGTCACTTGAGATCTAGAAAATATATAAGTAAAAGGAACAGTCAGAGTAAGCTATGGGTATGGCAGAGAACGCTCAGCTCTCACTCTGATAGACCAGCCCATCATCACATGACTATAGGTAGCGCCAGCGAACTTGACAATAATCTTGACCCCTTAACTTCTTATAACTGGAAATGAATGAAAGCAATCGGGCTGACGTTTCTATCATTTGGGAAGAGTCCACCAGGAAATAGGTGTGGATATTTACAGCCAGTTTGCGATAGGCCCTTTTGAGTTACAGAGAGGTCAGGGATCAAGATTATTGTCAAGTTCGTTGGCGCTACCTATAGAACGCAATCCTCTTAGCATCAGCTATATTCCTAGCCAATTCATATCATGCCCTAATTGGTAAAAGGCCGTTGTACGATCAGACATAATGTGGTATACCCTCCGTTTGTCTGTCCGTGAGAGCGTTAACTTTCCTTGTCATCACTCTAGCAGCTATATTTCCTCGCTGATTTATTACATAACTTCTTAGAGACTTAAAACATAGCATCACTAGTGTAATACCTTGAATGAGTTCGATTTTCAGCTTTTTGCCAAAATTATAGAGTAACCATCAACTTTCCAGTAAGACTTCACTAATTACACTACAATATTACACCATTTAACATCTTATGATCATTATGACGTTCATATATCACTTTTCAACTGTCTACAGAAAGTCTAGGATAGCAGCCACCCACTTTCACTGACCACCCGTACGTTAACTTTCCTTATCATCACTCTAGTGGCTTTATTTCGTCACTGATTTTGATAAGACTTATAACATAGCTTTACTACGGAAACACCTTGGACAAGTGCTATTTTCAGCTTTTTACCAGAAAATATCGGGAAGCAACACCAAATTTCAACCAAGCCTTCACTAAGTACACCACAATAATATACTGTTTGACGACATATAAAATGTTATCACTTTTCAGCTTTCTACAGAAAATCTACGAAAACAGCCACTCACCTTTACCTTTATAATTACCCTTGATTGTTCACCTTGACCTTTAATGAAACCCTTAATTATTTACCTTTACCTTTCATCACTAACTCACAATTAACTGAATTGAATTGAAGAAAAGAGTGTTTGTGTGTGTGTGTGTGCCATACATTATTTATATTCACCCTTCAATACAGGAAATTGTTGCAGAATGTATCTAACTGAATTTTTCCTAAGCTGCCCTCTCTGTCTGTGTATTTGCCAAGTAGACAATTTAAAGTATTCCTTAAGCTCTTTGATTGCATGTATATAATACAGTATCTACAATCGATTATCGCCTGATTGTTATGTAATTAGTGCGCCAATAACCTTGAAGTTCTTTTGAGACAGGGCTGTGGAATTTTCCCCATCCACAAAACACTTTCCAGATAACCTGCATGTGAAGATCAACATGCAAGAAAAAAAGTTCAGGGATTCCTTCCCTTAGACAGAAATGAACGAGTTTCATTCACCTACCAAGTGTACTTGAGTGGTTGGGCTTCCTAGTTGCTACACCATCCCACAAAATAAGCTAAAGAATCAAACAAATTGCCTCGATGGAAGAGATTCGTTCGTTGCCACACCCGCGGGGATTAAAGCATATGGCAATAGATAGAGGATGATCTTGACCTTGATTCTTGATTGAAGGGCAGGCCCAATTAACCCTAACCCTGTCACGATGTAGGTCAGGCCGCAGCGGCCTCCCGGGGAGGAGGCCCAAACATCACGGACCCAGGAGTATCTGCAGAGGGGCAGCAATACACGCCTATGACGCGAAGAATGGAAGGAGAAGGTGAAGCGATGAACTATGACACCCGGCAGGAAGAAGATGCATGGGGAAGAGAAGAGACGAGGAAGGTGGTACAACACAACCCCTAGAGGTTGAAGACAGCCAAGGGAACCGACAAGGAAGGTAGGGCTCTGGAAAGAACCCCAAAGAAAGCCATAGATTGTGCCAGGCCCGCTGGTCCGGAGCCAACCACTGTGGTGCCACGTCCTTACAGTTGGCAAGCCACGGGTCACAGGTCCAGGGAGGCGCTGGACCCCACCAACTAGAGGAAAAAATATGGCGTAGGTTGTAGAAGCCACACAGATGAGCAAGAGATGACCAAGATAAAGCAAGGCAGCATTGAGGAAGGAGATGAAGCCAGGGGGAGAGGCCGCTGGATCAATGACGCAGGAGACGACCACCAACGCCGACTAAGGCGCCCGCATTTAAAACCACAGACTCGCCGGAGCCCTCGGGAATGTCCTCACACGACCAGCCTTCAAGCAACTCCCTTACCTTTACTAATCGAAGCCAGTAGTATATTTTAGATCAAGGATTATCAGTCCTCAATTGACTGAACATACGGTAAAGTTTGCCCCCTGACCTAAATAAAAACAGCTCCCCAAACCCCTTTAAAACTAAAAAATATCCCCCAGACCATCTTCAAACAAAACATGTACAGTACATTTTCTAGTAGAAACTTGTCCTGACCAAAGGCCGGTTTCTCCTAAATTGGAGGCTTGCTATCACTTGCCCATAAGAAACTGATACCTGAATAGGATAAAAGGTCTTATAATCATCAAACTAATAAGCTGAAATGTCTTCAAATTGAAATTTCCAAATTAATGGAGTGAAATAGGGAGGGTCCAAAAAGACTCGGGTCGCACCAGGTAGGGTGAAGGGGGGATGGCCGTATCTATTTGCTCATTTATGTATCCTATATTATTTGTTTAGTTTGCTCCCTAGTCCTCCATCATGCTTTAAACCCCCCCCCCCCCTCCCATGACCCTCCTTCAAGATATATTTGTACAATTTTTGATAGAAAAATTTCCCGGCCAAAGGCCGGTTCCTCTTAAATTACAAGCTCACTATCGCTCGCCAGGAAAAATCCTAAATGACACGAAAAGTCTTAACCCGGGAAAGGCAAGCGTCCTCATAAGAGGTTTTGGTGGTGGAAGGCGAAGATCCTCATAAGATCCAAGGCCTAAAAAAAGCCTTTTAAGACACCCCAGTGGCACTCAAAACAAAGCATTATGTGATTAGGTGAGATAATTCCCCTCCATCACTTGCTACCATTCCTACGGTTCCATGTCAGTTGAACCAGTGCCACTTCAACCAGTGCTACTTTAACCAGTGCTAACTCAACCAGTGGCCACTTCAACCAGTGACCATTTCAACCAGTGACCATTTTAACCAGTAACCTAACCTAACCTAACCTAACCTAACCTAACCTACTGGTTAAAATGGTCACTGGTTGAAGTGGTCACTGGTGAGTTATCACTGGTTGAAGTGGCACTGGTTCAACTGACCTGTCTCCCATTCCTACATATGGGTCCCAACCCCCCTCCTCAATTATCACCTATTTTTCCTCTTATTCCCCCTTTTATCGGGTAATTTTTGGCGCGAATTTCCTTCCCTTTGTCTCTATAGCATGGGTGAGACATCTAGAGATCCTTGCAACAGAGAGACTTCTACTTAGAGATGTCAGTGTCGCTTGAGAACTCAGGAGGAGAGGATATATGCCGCCGCGGCTCTCCCCCCATGAATGGACCGGTCGGCAATAATACGTCTTTCTCACCCCCCAAATACTATTCCCACTTATTTTATTGGTCTTAAATGTTAATATCTTCATATTAAACATAAAATAGGCGCATATGAATAAGTAATAACGATATTTATGGTAAAATTACGATTTTCGTCGGGAATGAACCAAAATACCTCCGCATGGCGGGACGTTTCAAATACCATAGTCTAACCTTTGCCGGGTTAATATTGACAAAGAAATGGGGCGTAAGGTCTGAAAATCGCCAAACTAATGGACCGAATGTCTTACAATCTGAAAACAAATGGGGTTAAACATGAGGAAGAAGGCAGGCCAGAAAAACTACCTATCTTCCTTACAGGTCAAGTAAACACAAACCTTTCATATATTGTTATATTTATCATTATGTAGTTGATGGATTAGCTAACAAAATGTGATGTGCAGTTGTAGACATATCAAGTAGAGACGTAGTGGTTGTGGACGTGTGATGGGAGAGGAGGTTTTCAATTATTTGTTAATAGCTTTAAAGGTAAGTAAAAGAGTTGCCATATTTACTCTAGTGCTGATAAATGATTCTCCAAACTATTAATTTAACTTAAAGTTATAAACAAACTCTATAGCTATTCTAATTTATTAATTTCACTCCTTACACCAAACACACCAAACACAAAGCATGTGATCCTACTAGGATTTGAACCTGGGTTACTACATACAGATCTTAAACACTCTAACCATTACACCATCAAGACCATTATAAAATAAGGATTGGCTACCTCAACACCTGTCTCTATTTGATCTGTCTACACCTGTACAGTCGCCTACATTAATCTGCATACACTCCATGTGTTTAGGAAGGGAAAATTGTAAGCTTGAATTGAAAGTGTATTTTCTTATGCAATAGTTAAATAATATGACTAATGAATGGTTGTATTGCAAATTATTCTTGTAAGTCAATCACATTTTCTCATTCAATAGTTAAATGATAAGACCAATTAACGGTTATATTATACAGTAGCAAATTATTCTTGTAAATCAATCACGTTCTTATTCAATAGTTTAATAATAAGACCAATTAACGGTTATATTTACAGTAGCAAATTATTCTTGTAAATCAATCACGTTCTTATTCAATAGTTTAATAACATAACCAAATAACGGCTTTATAGCAAATTATTCTTGCAAGTCAATCCCGTTTTCTTATTAGTATAGCTAAATAATATGATTTAATAACTCCTTCTATACCGGTGACGTCTTTTCAATTTTATTCTATATATATTTAGACGATTGTGAGCAGTTTAAGAAGGATCTGTGGTTATAAAAAGGGTTACGGGAGATAGTTCCAAAGTTGCTAATTGCTGGCGGCCCTTTTGAAACTGCAAAATATCGTCTGAATATAGCAAGAATAAAATTACATAGACGTCGGCGGTACAGAAGGGGTTAACAGTTTTATCACACAATGTTTCCTTCCATACATCAAATCATGGCGTGTACAGTCGCGCTAATAAGTAATGTCTGGGCACCAAGTATGTTTTGATCAATAATTGGTATCAGCACTATCTAGGCTTCATTTCTTCATATTGAGTGAGATATGCAAACCTGTTCCTACACTTAACCACCCTATTCAACATCTGACAGACATTAATACAGCACAGAGCAAGCCAAACGTAATGACATCTGGGACATGACTTATTAGCGCGACTGTACATCAATCATGCACGACTCTTGATTACGTCCACAACAGCCGTCAACAAATGTCCTTAGGGGACAATTTCTCTTTGTCTCCCTCTCTCTTTGGCTTGTATCCATTCGGCCCCATTCAGCCTACTGTTTTAAGACGTTTACCCCATCCAGGTGTCAATATTTTCCTGGCGAACGGTAGCGAGCCAGCATATATATATATATATATATATTTGTTTTGACAGCAAGCTAAATTTGGACATTTTTCGATAGAAAAATTTCTCCGGCGAAGCCGGATTTCTCCATACAATGCTGGCTCGCTATCATTCGCCAGGAAGAAATCGACACCTGGATGAGGATAAACGATGAAAGTCTTAAAACAGTTGGCTGAATGGGGCCGAATGGATACAAGCCAGGGAAAGCGAGAAAAGGAGAGAAATATAAAAAATAAAAAACGGTGACCCCCCTTAAGATCTCACTTATCTATTAAGAATATTGGCGGTAATATGCTCTTTATTATAAGGGTAGAAAGGTACTTCACTATTAATATACCCAATCATCTCCTATACCTTTATTTTACTCCTGTATTGTACGATGCTTTCAATCAATCTAAAAAAAAGTCGCATTATACCCTCAACGCTTCAATTTTGGTTATTTACCAGCATAGCATACATGGCAACAAACATATCACTGAGCTGGACAGAATTTTGAAGAAAAAGGAAATAATGATTATAATATAATTGATCACATGCGAGTTTCAGGCTATCCTGTTTGAATTTCTTCTACATTATCCAAGTTTACAGTCCTAACTTCGGTATGACCTGAAACTCGTAAGTGGTAAATTGCACTAAAGGAGTTTTTCGAGGTCCGTTTAAACCCTTTCACAATGAGGCATCGTTTCTAAACATAACACAAAGTTTATTGTCAGCCAGAATATGTATGTATGTATGTATGTATGTACAGTATATACTCAGGGCCAATCCCCACTATTCTTTTTTTATTTGGGTGGGGAGGGGGGGGGGGGGGACTCTAGACAGAGGCCGAATAGGTATATCACAACAGAAAACAATGAGCATACAAAATCAAAATACAAATTCATTCACATCTAGGTCATTCAGGAGAAGACCCAGAGACCAGGGTCACCAAGGTCCCTCCAGCAGTTCCCCGGCCCCCGACCACCCGGAGAGGTTCTCGGCAGGCAGACATGCAGCAGAGCGAAACCACAAGCCCGCCCACCACACTTCCGGGCGCTCCTTTCATAGAAACCGTCTCCCCGGGCCAGGCGCCTGATGGACTATTATCTAGTCCAACTTGCGCCTGACCTCTTCCTCCAAATGACCACGTGTTCACTCATCTATTCACAAGCATTCTCCATTCATTCCTGTTTTATTACCACTTCCCTTGCCTGACCTATAGTCATTCCTCTATCATCCAAAGCTGGTCTTACACAGTCTCTCCATCTGAATGGGGGTCTTCCTGCCCTTCTATCTCCCCTTGTATCTGACTCACATATTCTATTTGTAAGCCTGTCATCTTCCATTCGTTCAACATGACCATACCAGCTCAGCACCCTTCTGTCCACTCTGGCCGACAAATATTCCTGCTGCCCCACTCTCCTACGTATCTCTTCATTCCTCAATCTGTCTCTACGAGTAACTCGGTATACATACTCCTCAAGCAGCTCATCTCCATCACACCCAGCTTTCTTCTCTCCTTTTTCTTCAGATCCCATGTCTCAGCCCCATACACCACTGTTGGCACAACAATTCCTTGATACATTACACTTTTTACTTTCATTCCGAGATTTCTCGTCTTCCAGATATTTCCCATTGCTCCGAAAACCTTCCTTCCTTCACACACTCTCTGTTTTACCTCCATTTCCATACCACCACTCCTGCATATCGTTCATCCTAGATATTTAAAACACTCTACTTGTTCTAATATTTCCCCATCCAGCCTCACATCTAGATTCACCCAATGATCACCCCTATTACACACCATTACTGTTGTTTTATTGACGTTCACCTTCAGTTAACGCCAGGTAATGCAAATATGTCGTAATCGTCCTGAAATAAGTCAACTACTGTAGGTAATTCTAAGACGTGAAGTAAATAGTATTTGTCTGGACTATTCAAAACATATTTGGATTGTTAGCAACCTATATATCGGTAATTATATCATACATAGCGTAGCCAATGAATACTGTTAACCCTTTCAGAATTATGACGCAAATTTTGGCTTATTCTTGTTACCATTAGGTGAGATTTTTTAACTTATTAATGCATATAAGTCTTAAAGGGGTAAAAACTATCACGATAAAACATCAGAATAACATAGCACTTTCTTGAATTACATAAAATCCTTTACTGTTAGCCAAAATCAAAAGTACAAAAGTCATCAGAGAATGTTCTTCCAGATTTAAAATAGATAACATCAAATAATATAATAAAAGCGAACATAAAAATAATACCGTATTTTTAACATTCATAAAAAAATAAACATTGACTAGAAAGCATCTTAGGGTTGTTAGTGTACATTTATAGCATCTTTGTAGATTTTTTAAAACTGTAGTGTAGTGTCCTGTGTGAATAACCCCCCCCCCCCCCCCCCCAGGTTAATACCTTTATAATCAACCCATAATAGGCGCATATGGATAATTATTAATGCTATTAACCTAACAAGTGTGCATGGGGGTAATTGAAAACGTCCCCCTGTGCTGACGTATTTGAGGTGTTTCCGTCACTAAAATATTAATTGTACCATTAATAGCATTAATAATTATCCATATGCGCCTATTATGGGTTGATTATAAAGGTATTAACCTGAAACAACAATAAAACGAGTGAAAACAGCGTTTGGATGGTCAAAATCGGAGATATAGCCCGCGAGTTGTATAATGTATGGGTGAGGCAAACTGCTTTCCCGCCAATTTCCCCCAAGGCCACTGAGACACAGTCGATCGATACTCTCTCTCTCTCTCTCTTGCACTCGCTTGCCATCAGTGATGACAACACCCTGCTTGCAACTCGCTAATGTTAGCACGAAAATATACCTCAGAATAAGGGAATAATAGGGAAAATAGGTGATAACTGAAGGAGAGGAGGAAAGTGGGGAAGGAGGGGAGGTAGAGGACTGAGATTTTGCATGGCCCAGGGGCCAAAAAAAAATAAAAAAAAATAAAAAAATAAAAATAAAAAAAATAATTTTTTTCGATGTCAAAAGTTGATTTTTTATTTTACTTATGCTGGGGTCACACATTCACGTATATGCTCCCGTATGCTCCCGTACGAAGGTTTATTGGTAGTTGGCAACCGAATACGTAAAACGTAATGGCTTAGTACGCAAAACTTCAATGAAATTGTGTCTAGTCGTGGGGGTTGGTACGCATGGCGGGTGTAGCCACGCTGGTCTTGTAGGTGGTTGGTGCGGCCGAGGTTGCCCGGTATCCTTTGGATTGCGAATCGGATACGGGGCTAGTGCTCACGTATGTAAAAAGTTGGGAATGCATACGTTTTACCTGTCTACCTGCTACGTATTACGGGTGCAGCCACGTAAAACGTAGCAGCTAGACAGGTGAAACGTAAGTTTCGTCCGCCAATCGTACAATGTTCACGTAAAACGTGAAAGTGAAAGTAAGTCCGGCCGCATCTGGCAACACCGCCACACTACGTGTTGGCGGGAAGATGCGGCACCGTTGTATGGTGGGGTCACGGGGGACCAGCGGGGGACACTCCGTCACACCTCTCACCACACCGGAGCAGCAACCAACAAGCCAACCCTGCCACCCTCCACCCTGCCGAAAACAAATCGTAGCAGCGAAACGACTGCACCTATGGCTTTCATATTTTTACCACATGTACCTTACCCTTTAGGCTACCCACCACAAAAATCCCAAATTCCTCCTCCCACCCACTCGTTGACTGTCGGTCCCGTCAGAAGGAAAAAAAAGGAAAATCTGTGGCGGCGAAACGACTGCACCAATCGGGTCCATATTTGTGTGACAAGTCCCTTACCCTCTGCCTTCCCCCCACCACACCCCCAACCACCTCCAACCACCCACTTCCAGCGTATCCGTACGAAGATAAGGAAAAAAAGGAAAATCTGTGGCGGCGAAACTACCTCACCAATCGGTTCCATATTTGTGTGACAAGTCCCTTACCCTTCTGCCTTCCCCCCACCACACCCCCAACCGCCTCCCACCACCCACTTCCAGCGTATCCGTACGAAGATAAGGAAAAAAAGGAAAATCCGTGGTGGCGAAACTACCTCACCAATCGGCTTCATATGTGTAACACAAGTCAATTACCCTTCTACCTTCCCCCAACCAACCCGAAAACCACCCTCCCATCACCCTCCCACCCATACATTCCGATACCATAAAAGTCTCTGTAGTCTATAGTGTCTTTTCAGCTACTTTCGGGACCCATCGGGGACCTGATTTCTGGCGAAAATGGACAAGGGGAGTGTTTTTTTTACCATTATCCTTCCTTTCTCTCCCAACTTGATAGATTTAGCCAAAAAAAAAAAAAAAAAACTCTGGCACTGGCAGAAGCACACCGTCAAAATTGGCTGGCACTCAGCGGGTGAATGGTCTTTCCTCTATAAAGGGAGTTCACAAAATTGAACTCCTCCAGGATGAATTCCGCGATGTTGTTCATGGTGCCGATGAAGGACTGGGAATGGGAATAGTGTGGCCATTCCTGCCCTTTTGTAGTTCCCAGATTCCAACCCAGACCTACGTGGTTGACAAAGACTGTCTTTGTCTGTGTTTGGACAGACGGGTGTGCCTACGATTGTCCGGACACGGTCCACGTAATGCCTACAAACTCACAAGACGTACGGCCTCAGCTACGTAGGTATTGTGGGGGCGTGGCCATGGGCGTGGCCTGTGGTACGCAAATCGGGCAGCCCAGGCGGACTAACGGGGACATGCTTACGCAAGTCGCAAGGACGTACGTAGCTCCATACGACTGCATTACGTCTGACGTAACACTTGCCCCGTTACGGTACGTATGTCGGGTAGTGCAATAGTCTTCCTCTAAACGGGCGTACACGGCCGGACTACGCCCGTCATTACACAAAATTGGCGATCACGCCTGACGTGAGCATACGGGAGCGATATACGTGAATGTGTGACCCCAGCATTACTCTCAAGAGTCTTCCCGCAGTCCGCCGGGGGAACTCTTAAGAGTCTCCCCGCAGCTCCCGGGTTAATGGTACAATGAATATTTTAGTGACGGAAACACCTCAAATACGTCAGCACAGGGGGACGTTTTCAATTACCCCCATGCGCACTTGTTAGGTTAAGAGTTATTGTACAAGGTTCATCATTATACCAGTACTGTATTGATTTGTTCAGATTTATTTTGTCATACCAGTACTGTATTGATTTTTTCAGACTTACTATGTCGTACCAGTACTGTATAGCCTATACTGTATATATTTTGTCATACCAGTACTGTATTGATTTTTTTTTTTTCAGACTTTGTCAGTCACTTAAGGCGAGTCGTTTTTATTTTTCATATTACTTAGCTACAATGTATTATTTTCTCCCTCATTCTAGAAGAGTTTATGTTCTCAGATTCATTCCATCCATTTTAACAAATATGTCAACAAATATGTAATGATCTTGGAGGGGAGATGTAGGATTTGGCAACACTGGGATACCGATCTGGCAACTATGTACAGCTACCGCTTGGGAAGTAAACAAGACCTACATCTTCCTGTGTCTTATTTATGGAGTTCCCCTAGCATTATTGGAAGATCCTACAATAACTATTGCACAAAGTCAAAAAATCTTTTTTTAATTACCGTCACATTTATGCACCAAGGTTCGTGTGAAGTTTGGTGAAAATCCGTCAAACGGTCTAGGAGTTATCGAACGGACAGACAAGACATTTGGTTAGCATGTACCACTATACGGGGAGCGATACCACTCTGCTTACGCAGAGTTGATAAATTATGAAGATGGGGATCTTTTTTGTTTTGGCAACCCTATTCCAATTAAAAATACGACCACCCTGGAGATCAACTTTTATTTTTACATTAGCATACCATAAAATATTGGTTTTCTATTATGCATTAATGATAGAAAATGTATATTATATATGACTGACTTTACTATTTTTTAAATATGCATATACAGGTAAGTTATTTTTTTTAATTATTATAATGAACTTATATTAGAATTGTCAATAAGTACTACTGTTAATTTATATATAATGATTTATAAGACAAATTATGTGAAAGAACCATCCACAACGTTATGCCCTTCTCTTCTAAGAAAGACACTCGAGCGCCAACTCAGTGTGCAGTTACTGACTCACTTTACTGTTGGCGCTTGAACAGATAGGAAGCGTTTTAACTGGTTGCTTAGCTTTGCATTAATAAAGCTTATCTGGCAATCTGGGATTAATTCTAAAACAGCGATGGGATTCTTCACCTGCATTAAGAGGCGATTGGCTTGCATTCTAAAGCGATTCCCTTGCATTAACCTAACAAGTGCGCATGGGGGTAATTGAAAACGTCCCCCTGTGCTGACGTATTTGAGGTGTTTCCGTCACTAAAATATTCATTGTACCATTAATAGCATTAATAATTATCCATATGCACCTATTATGGGTTGATTATAAAGGTATTAACCTGAAACAACAATAAAACGAGTGAAAACAGCGTTTGGATGGTCAAAATCGGAGATATAGCCCGCGAGTTGTATAATGTATGGGTGAGGCAAACTGCTTTCCCGCCAATTTCCCCCAAGGCCACTGAGACACAGTCGATCGATACTCTCTCTCTCTCTCTTGCACTCGCTTGCCATCAGTGATGACAACACCCTGCTTGCAACTCGCTAATGTTAGCACGAAAATATACCTCAGAATAAGGGAATAATAGGGAAAATAGGTGATAACTGAAGGAGAGGAGGAAAGTGGGGAAGGAGGGGAGGTAGAGGACTGAGATTTTGCATGGCCCAGGGGCCAAAAAAAAATAAAAAAATAAAAATAAAAAAAATATGTTTTTTTCGATGTCAAAAGTTGATTTTTTATTTTACTTACTCTCAAGTCTTCCCGCAGTCCGCCGGGGGAACTCTTAACCAGGGAGCTGCGGGGAGACTCTTAAGAGTTCCCCCGGCGGACTGCGGGAAGACTCTTGAGAGTAAGTAAAATAAAAAATCAACTTTTGACATCGAAAAAAAAAAAAAAAAAAATTTTATTTTTTTATTTTTTTATTTTTTTTTTGGCCCCTGGGCCATGCAAAATCTCAGTCCTCTACCTCCCCTCCTTCCCCACTTTCCTCCTCTCCTTCAGTTATCACCTATTTTCCCTATTATTCCCTTATTCTGAGGTATATTTTCGTGCTAACATTAGCGAGTTGCAAGCAGGGTGTTGTCATCACTGATGGCAAGCGAGTGCAAGAGAGAGAGAGAGAGTATCGATCGACTGTGTCTCAGTGGCCTTGGGGGAATTTGGCGGGAAAGCAGTTTGCCTCACCCATACATTATACAACTCGCGGGCTATATCTCCGATTTTGACCATCCAAACGCTGTTTTCACTCGTTTTATTGTTGTTTCAGGTTAATACCTTTATAATCAACCCATAATAGGCGCATATGGATAATTATTAATGCTATTAATGGTACAATGAATATTTTAGTGACGGAAACACCTCAAATACGTCAGCACAGGGGGACGTTTTCAATTACCCCCATGCGCACTTGTTAGGTTAAGAGTCTCCCTGCAGCTCCCGGGTTAAGAAGCGATATGACCGGGAAAAGGCTGCATTGGAATATGTTGACAGAATTGCCTCTAAATCATACCGCATTACCAAGGTAGATCGATTGATTTCAGACGTGAATAAGGATTTTAAAATTTGCGATGAGAGCACCAAAATCCGTCTCCAGGTCTGGCAGCTGGAAGGATTCACACAGTGGTGGAGATGGTTGTAGATGATTCTGTCCAGAGTTTGATGTCCACGTCGATGGTGTTGACGCATCAGTAGATGGTTATTTTGAGGGTAACGTCTTGAAAGTGACTGCCGAGGGGAAAACTGTGAAAAATGTACAGGTGAAGTTGGTGGAGGGCCGCGTTTCTTGATTATCTGGATAAATTGTGATGGAGGTAACGAAACTACGGCTTGGTCTTGGAGTGACATGAAAGGTTGCATTATCATATCTGGCGCCACTGCTCTGTAAAGGAGCTAAAACTAGATAATTGAGTTAAGTAATAAGCTGAATTTGGTGTTATCGCTCCTACCTCAACATGATCACGGTTATCTAGGTCACGGAGCTCTAATGGCAACTAAACGTGTGTACAAGAAGCGGCATCAGTTTGGTGCTGTTGATTTGAAGCAGTCTTTTTTTTCGCCAACAACATCACTTTACATTATTTTTATTATAATATTTCTCTTTGACCTCTTCAGGATATTACGATGCAGGGACGAGCAGGGAGGCTTTAGGAAGGGAAGAGGATGTGTAGATCAGATTTTTACCCTGAATTGTGTTGTGGAGAAGTATCTGGAGAAGAAACAAAAGGTGTATGTTGCCTTTATGGACTTGGAGAAGGCATATGACAGAGTGGATAGAGAAGGTTTGTGGAAAGTACTTAGAATATATGGAGTAGAGGGCAAGTTGCTGAAAGCAGTGAAGAGCATGTATGAGGGTGCAAAGGCGGCAGTACGTGTGGAGAATGAGCAGAGCGAGTTCTTTGACCTGAATGTTGGTTTGAAACAGGGGTGTGTGATGTCCCCGTGGTTGTTTACTGTATATATGGATGGAGTTATGAAAGAAATACTATCAAGAGCAGTGGATGTTGGTGTATCGCTGAAAAGGGAGGGAATTGAGTGGAAGCTACCTATACTGCTGTTTGCGGATGATACAGTTCTGATGAGTGATAATGAATGGGAGTTGCAGGGTCTGGTAAATGAGTTTGGAACAGTGTGCGAAAAACGGAATTTGAAGGTAAATACGGGGAAGAGCAAGGTTATGGTCTTCGAAAGGGGTGAAGTCACAGAGTGTGAGGTGAAGCTGAACGGTCAGGCTATGGAGATCGTCAACTCTTTTAAGTATCTGGGCAGTGTGTTGAGTAAAGATGGGACTATGGATGAAGAGGTGCGGGAGAGGGTACAACAGGGGAAGAGAGTTGTAGGAACGCTAAAAGCAGTAACAAGAAATAGGGTGGTCAGTATGGAAGTGAAGAAGTCCTTGCATGACAGTGTGGTAATCCCGACACTGACTTACGGAAGCGAAGCATGGACGTTGGTTGAGAGACTCAGACCAAGAGTGAGAGCAGTGGAAATGAATTACTTAAGGAGTGCGTGCGGAATTACATGGAGGGATAGACAGACTAATGACAAAGTAAGAAGGAGGTGTGGTGTGGAGGTAGATGTGCTGGAAAGTGTGAAAAGGAACAACTTGAGATGGTTCGGCCATATGGAACGTATGGAAAGCGAGAGAATGACTAAGAGGGTGTACGAGAGCGAGGTGGAGGGACAGAGGGGGAGAGGTAGACCGAATATGAGGTGGAAGGATGGAGTGAGGAACTACATGAATGAAGGCAGTGCTGGTTGGGGGAGGGGCGTCGACTGACTGGGGACAGAGGTGCATGGGGGCGGTTCGTTCGTGGCCACCCCTTCGGGGATCACGGCGTCAGGCAATAGATAGATAGATAGATTAAGTTTAGAAATGATCTCTGGGAGTTAAATGGATAATTGTGATATTGTTTACACCTTTGATTGCTAGAGATCTGTCCTAAGTTTTGTATAATCGTCTAATTATAGCCAGTTATAATTAAGAATAGCGTCCTAAATACTGAAAATTTTAATTTGGGTTTGCTATAATACTCAACCCATATACACTAGCTTCCGTCAGTCTCGGCCGCCATGTTATTATGTTAGTCAACAAAGCCGGTATCACACGAGTGTTTATTCCCACAACTTTATCCTCAATACTGGTCTGGTAGCTTATAAAATGAACTTTTAATCCTTTTGTCACCTAATTCATATATCTTCTGGACAAACTAATATTGAATTGCTCGAAACTGGTAAAAACCTAGCTAACCAAACCAATACTAACGCAAACTATACTAAACCCTCATATAGGCTACTGTATATATAACCTAGCCACCTTAACCTTATCATTCCACTTCTAACACAAACTATACCATTTATATAACCTAACCACCCTAACCAATCCGAACACAACCCATACTAACCCCTCATATTTATATGACCTAACCACCTTAACCTAACCAATCCTAACACAACCCATACTAACCCCTCATATTTATATAACCTAACCACCTTAACCTAACCAAGCCTAAAACAACCTAACAACCTTAACCTAACACAACCTCTACTAACCCCTCATATTTATATAACCTAACCCCCTTAACCTAACCAATCCAATCCTAACCCCTCATATTTATATAACCTAACCACCTTAACCTAACCAAACCAATCCTAACACAAGCTATCCTAACCCCTCATTCCACCTTAACCTTACCAATCATAACACAACCTATCAAAGCCCCCGCCTATTTGCATTACCGAAATACCTTAACCTCACCCAAAGCAATCCTAAACAACCTAAATTAACCCTACCTAAAATCACCGTAGTGCAGAATTTAACATTTTAAAGTATTGATTCAATCAATAAACAGAAGACTCTACCGATAAAAGGCGATGGTTATCAACTCTGCGTAAGCAGTGGTATCGCCCCCCGTATATTGGTACATGCCGGCCGAAATGTCTGTCTGTCTGTCTGTCTGTCTGTCCGAAAACTCCTCCTAGACTGTTCGACGGATTTTCACCAAACTTCACACAAACATTTGGTGCGTGAATGCAACGGTAATTACAAAAAAAAATGAATTTGTGCAAGTTATGATTTTAGGTCAACAAAATGGTTCCCCCCCACACCCAGCAATGATGGCGTGTTGTGTGCACGCCATCATTCTGGGGCCGAAAACAACTCGCCCAGCATCTGTCAGGTTGTTAGGTTATGTTAGTTTAGTTGACATTAGAAGTGATGGTAGTAATAGTGGCGATGATGGTAATAGTAGTGATGATGGTGATAATAGTAGTGATGTAGGCCTAATAGTAGTCATGATGATGATAGTAATGGTGATGATGATAGTAGTAGAGATTATGGTGACAGTTGCAGTGATGATTATAGTAGTCGTGATGATGGTGGTAATATTAGTGATGATGGTAAACCATCGCAGAGTTGGGTATGCCGTTTTGATTTTGGGCGAAACGGCATGCCTACTTTATTAATCAAGAAGGATTTACATTAGTCACCCAGAGATGGAAATTGTCTCTAAAATATCTGGGACCAGGTACCATTTTCTTTCTACCAGAGCAGGGAAAGTATCATCAATCGAGCGGCTCCCCTCACTTGCCAAGTGCCACTATAGTTCTGCCCAGTGCCACCTGATCTAGTTAATCCAAGGCAGAAAAGGCCTAACTACGACCCTCTAGGTCCAGGGCAAGCAGACCTTTTTGCCCTCAATCCAACAACCAGCAGGGAGAGGAAATAATGCAAGATAATTTCACTGGCAGAGCTTAGGCATCAGGCCAGCCTCGGGACCAACTACCAAATTTGGGCTAAAATATTTATTTGGAATACGGCTCAACTAGAAACTCTATTGAGTCAAACTCAACGGCAACCTGCCTTGAGTCACTCGGTGACCACCGGTACTGAAGCTGTTTAGTGGCAACCTGCCCTGTACAATGTTCACCGATAGCCTATCGTAAACTATACCCAGTGACTAATGGCTCTGGGGCAGTTTAGCAACAACCTGGCCTAAACAAAGTCCACCGGTAATCTACCATGGATCATACCCAGTGACTAATTATCCTGGAGGAAGTACAGTGGCTATACCTGCCCTGCACAGTATGCTCGCAATTATCTATTTGTGAGTCACCAGCTACACATGCCCACCTGGGACGAGTAGAAGACAGAAGACCTACACCTCATTGCCATTTACCTGCCATATTAAAGAAATCTGAAGAGTTAAATAATAAGTTACCATAGTGTCTTGTTGTCCCCCTTCGTCTGGGTTCCCTACTTAATGAAAAAGGTTAAACAATCCACACACTGTCTTTGCCTCTAATCTGATATACTTATTTCCACCAGTGCCTATCGAGATATATTTATATTCCAGTTACAGTAATACCGCCTCCTCACCACACCCGCTCGCAAATATAACAAACACTCATCTAACTCATTAACTCATCGAGACAACCCCAACTCTAGCAGGATCTATTCTGTCTATTAAAACAAGTGTATTCTTATTGTCACGTTTTGTAATTGCCATTCTGATCATACTATTCATGTTTACTTGCCTTTTGATTACTTTGCCTTGTCAATAAACTCTAAAATCGTCAATTTATCATATATTATAGGTTTGATTCCCGTAGGGAAGTAGAGAAAACCTAATATTTAGTAGGGCCCCGTAATCATTGACGACTTCGCCTATTAGTATAATAGTCTCCATTCAACATCCCGCGCCAGCATTTTGAATAGCCCACGCGGAAGTTAACCTGGAGTACTCGTCATAAGTGCACGCTTAATTCCCTTACGGGATCGTCATTTTGATCGGGTACCCTACGGAAAAAAACTCCGTAAATTATAAAAAATAAAAAATAACTTAATATCTGTTATCATATGACTTGCCATATGCGTGTATTTCTCGTGTTTCGCTTCCCCAACACCAGGCCCTCTAGCGGCCATCGTCTTCCTTCACTGATATACCAAGAATAAACTATAGAAATCAACGAATGGGAAGTGGGATGGTCGGGAGGGACAGTCTCGTCAATGATTACGGGGCCCTACTAAATATTAGGTTTTCTCTACTTCCCTACGGGAATCAAACCTATAATTTAATAGGGCCCCTTCATCATTGACGACTTCGCCTGATTAGCAAGACTGGAGGCGGAACATTCGTAAAATATCCTAACCTTAGGGACGAAGAACCCAATGTAAACAAATTTAAGTTTTATTGCATGCAAACAAAATATAAAAAAGTATAAAAGATTTGCAAGCAGTGCGTGACATTAATAAACTGCTTGCTCATGGTCAGATCTTTACAATAGATCGTATGCAGGATAAAGTGGGACACACATGTGTTCCCGAGAACTGTAACTCTGCAGTATTATTCGTTCCATTCTTAAAACTATTTGTACATTAAATATATTTGTACAATCTTGTAAAAAACATACATAGTTGCAACTATGTGAGATATCTTCTTAGAATTAACATAAAAAATAATGTTGGACTGTAGAACCTGTCCTATCACAGCTCGTGATTCATCACAATCTTCAGGGGCACAGAGGGGATATGGACTATTCCGCACCCCCCACCCCCCTTTTAAACAACAAAACTTAACTTAATAGAACATTACCTACTGTACCCGTTGACGTAAAGCTACACAGGTACGCTTTGGTTTATCTAGAGATTCTAGAGCGACGGACAGGTAGCGTGTTAGGAACGTATTATTGGAAGCCCATAATTGAGTATTAGCAATGTCCTCTACTGAGAAATTTTGTAGAAATCTGAGAGAGACTGCCCATTTCCTGATATCGTGAGCCCTGCCTATCACGCCGGGATTACTTTCCCTAATAACGTCCACAAGCAAGGAAGCCAACTTTCGTTTTACCCGTTACGCTTAGCTGTCCGGTTGACCCATAAAGCACCTGGTTGGCGAGGCTGCGCAGCCCTCAAAATCATTGTGAGTGCTTGCACAGGACATAACAGGTGATGAGTGAGGCCCCTCTTTAAAGCCGGGACGGAAAATTCAGAAAATACATGTTCAGAATGTTCGTTCTTAGCTATAAATGTGGGAGACGGCGCGATTTGCACATGCTCGTGCAGTCTCCCAAACCTAAGGCAATTAGGTTCGTTGCTCATCGCCGCCAGCTCAGACACCCTGTTTCCGGTGGTTAGAGCCATGAGGAAAACATTCTTTTTCAAAAGTGAATCAAAATCCAGCGCATTATTATATTTGCGCGATTGAAGTACTGATAAGGCTTTGTCAAGTGACCAAGTGGGCATGAGCTGACGGGGCGGTGGACGTACCTTGAAACACGCCCTCATAAAACCTTTCTCCTCCGCCTGCGGTATGGAAAGGCCAGTGAGATAAACAAAAAAAAAAAGGGTTTTCTAATGGCAGACAAATTATTTTTTAAAATGGTTACTGAAAAATGTTTTTGTTCGAAAGATAGTCTAAATATTTGAAATTTAACGCCCCTGAGGCAGTAGTTTGCCCTGACTCTACAATCCAGGTTGTGAAGGTTTTCCAATGGGATTGATATTGTCTCCTGGTAGACATAGTGTACTGGTTCATTAATTTATTAGTGACACTCTCCCCAAATTGAGCTAACCATTTGGCATGATAAATATCCATAAGGCAAAACTGGGCGAGGTCCGAAGGTTGCCAATTGTTTCCAAGTGGAAAGCGGAGACCTGGAGGGACACCAGGTTCCTGCACCACTGTTGCAATTGGTGGTACCACACCTGGGCTGGCCATAGCGGCGCGATCATCGCAACTCGGCCCCGGTAATCCCTCAGCTTGTGAAGTACTTTGCACATTAGCACAGAATCTGGTGGAGGAAACAGAAAGATTGAGGTCCACCTGTTCCAATCTACCAACAATGCATCGGGTCCCCCCGCCGGTGTTACCTCCTGACGAGTGAGGAAGAGGGGGAGTCTGTGGTTCTCTGTGGACGCAAACAAGTCCACTTGTGGACGGGATGGCTTTGCAATCATCTTGTCGAAGATGGCCTGTTTGATTGTCCATTCTACTACAGTGCTCCGCTGGCGAGAGAGAGCTAAGCGTCTGCCCAGACGTTCGCCACGCCCGGGAGATATGCTGCATGCAGGGAAATTCCCAGCGATTCGGCCAGGGCAAAAATCCGTTCGGAAACCTTCAACAACACTCGTGACCTCACTGAGCCGTTTCTGAATACAAAAAAAAATGCAGTTTGGTTGTCCATTCGGAACGCTCGGCTTAGCTCCTGCTCGACCGTATCTTATGCAATCAGGTTTATATATCACTAGGAGGGGTAACCGGCGTTGCCCGGGTTTAAATTCTACTACCATAATCACCATCATCAATCACTAATACCACAATCATCATAATACTACTACTACCATAATCACCGGCCTCGACCTCCCTGTGCCTCATTAAACAGCGACCTCGATTTCGGCCGCTAAATAACCTCCGATTTTGGATCTGACCTCATCCGTACCCCCATTTTGGGGAGCTGCGAACAACTTTCGCTCCATACACCTTTTCGATCGGAGGCCTCCTTCTGCCCCAAACGGCAATTTTTTTCGCATTTTATTCGCTCCCGTATACTACATAAGTTCTGCGAAAATGTTATTAAACAAAAGTGTCTCTGATTTTCACTAAACTCTCCTAAAACCATCTCCAAAGCCTGGGCTTTCCAACGGTGCCCCTTACTCCCACCTGGCACCAAAACTGTGGAAGGAGTTTAGTAACAAAAGTCGGGTAAGGTCGGGAAACAGACAAACATTGACCTTTATTATTATAGTTATATACACCGGTATATATATATATATATATATATATATAGGCCTATATATATTTACTGAACAAAGTAGGTACGTGCCTAAGTGCTTTACAGTCCCTCCACCCTCTCTGTTATGGTAATGAGGATCTGTAAACGTCACTCCGTATCTCACCTCTCATGCATCACAGGACCATTAAGGGGGGTCACCTGTTTTTTTTCTTCTTTCTCTCAGTTTTTCTCTTTCTCTGGCTTTTATCCCTTCGGCCCCATTTAGCCAACTGTTTTAAGACGTTTATCCCCATCTAGGTGTCGATTTCTTCCTGGCGAGCGATAGCGAGCCAGCATTGTATGGAGAAATCCGGCTACGCCGGAAACATTTTGCTGTCAAAACAAAAATATATATTACCGCTCGCCAGGAAAATATTGACACCTGGATGGGGGAAACGTCTTAAAACAGTAGGCTGAATGGGGCCGAATGGATACAAGCCAAAGAGAGAGGGAGAGCAAGAGAAAAAAAATGCGAGGTGGGCTCCCCTAATACATATACAGTATATTCCTGTAAATCATTAAACGACTAATTATTTAATAACTTAATTTCAGAACGCTTCATTCACAATTTATGAACTGCATGTCTGAGTTGAGCTGTGCTTTGACGATTTGCTATTTTTAAATATGTTGATTATGTAGGGATAAATAACAGTGGTGTGGTGGGATTAATAAACAATACATTATGTTGTGTTGGTGTATGTCATTATGTAGGGATAAATAACAGTGGTGTGGTGAGATTAATAAACAATACATTATGTTGTGTTGGTGTATGTCATTATGTAGGGATAAATAACTGGTGTGGTGAGATTAATAAACAATACATTATGTTGTGTTGGTGTATGTCATTATGTAGGGATAAATAACAGTGGTGTGGTGAGATTAATAAACAATACAATATGTTGTGTTGGTGTATGTCATTATGTAGGGATAAATAACAGTGGTGTGGTGATATTAATAAACAATACATTATGTTGTGTTGGTGTATGTCATCATGTAGGGATAAATAAAAGTGGTGTGGTGAGATTAATAAACAATACTTTATGTTGTGTTGGTGTATGTCATTATGTAGGGATAAATAACAGTGGTGTGGTGAGATTAATAAACAATACTTTATGTTGTGTTGGTGTATGTCATTGGCCTGGGTTATATGGTTAATTATGTGACACGTTTCCCTTACATGCTCCTCCTCATATGGTGTTTGTATTCATTATAACTCGAGTCAACGAGCTCTCCTCTCAAATAAACAGACCCTCACAACGTTAGTGTACAAACGTGCGTGTGTGTGAGAGAGAGAGAGAGAGTGTGTGTGTGTGTTAGAGTGAGAGGCACACACTAAAACATTTCAAACACCGACCTGACAATCCAAAGAACACACACACTGCAGAGTAAAGACAAGAAGCAAGCAACCCCTACACAATAGGAGACAAAAACAGTGCACTATAATCCTGAGCCTGCACTTAAGGCATCAAATACCCTCTGATTGCTGCCAACTACAATAATATTCTCTCCTTGGTGGGCTCTTGGGATCCTACCTGACATTAAGGAAGCTCAGACGGTATTGTGCAGCATAATTTACTGGTTCGGCTCAATGGTTTAAGGAGGGGGTTTAGTTTGCTCTCTAAATCTCTATCAAGCTTAAAAAAATACCCACAAGAGCCCCCTTCTATAAATTTGTACATTTTCCCGGCCGAAGGCCGATTCCTCTTTAAACACAGGCTCGCTTTCGCTCGCCAGGAGAAAAATCGACACCTAAATGGCACGAAAGGTCTTAATATTGGCAAAGAAATGGGGCAAAAGGTCTGAAAATCGCCAAACTAATGGGGCGAATGTCTTGAAATCTCAACACTAAGAGGGCTAAACATGAGGCAGGAGGAGTACTCGAAAAACCAACTGCCTCCCCTTAACTGGTTCATAGTCTATCTATCTATCTATTGCCTGACGCCGTGATCCCCGAAGGGGTGGCCACGAACGAACCGCCCACATGCACCTCTGTCCCCAATCAGTCGACGCCCCTCGTTCATGTAGTTCCTCACTCCATCCTTCCACCTCATATTCGGTCTACCTCTCCCCCTCTGTCCCTCCACCTCGCTCTCGTACACCCTCTTAGTCATTCTCTCGCTTTCCATACGTTCCATATGGCCGAACCATCTCAAGTTGTTCCTTTTCACACTTTCCAGCACATCTACCTCCACACCACACCTCCTTCTTACTTCCTCATTAGTCTGTCTATCCCTCCATGTAACTCCGCACGCATTCCTTAAGTAATTCATTTCCACTGCTCTCACTCTTGGTCTGAGTCTCTCAACCAACGTCCATGCTTCGCTTCCGTAAGTCAGTGTCGGGATTACCACACTGTCATGCAAGGACTTCTTCACTTCCATACTGACCACCCTATTTCTTGTTACTGCTTTTAGCATTCCTACAACCCTCTTCCCCTGTTGTACCCTCTCCCGCACCTCTTCATCCATAGTCCCATCTTTACTCAACACACTGCCCAGATACTGCCCAAAAGAGTTGACGATCTCCATAGCCTGACCATTCAGCTTCACCTCACACTCTGTGACTTCACCCCTTTCAAAGACCATAACCTTGCTCTTCCCCGTATTTACCTTCAAATTCCGTTTTTCGCACACTGTTCCAAACTCATTTACCAGACCCTGCAACTCCCATTCATTATCACTCATCAGAACTGTATCATCCGCAAACAGCAGTATAGGTAGCTTCCACTCAATTCCCTCCCTTTTCAGCGATACACCAACATCCACTGCTCTTGATAGTATTTCTTTCATGACTCCACCCATATATACAGTAAACAACCACGGGGACATCACACACCCCTGTTTCAAACCAACATTCAGGTCAAAGAACTCGCTCTGCTCACTCTCCACACGTACTGCCGCCTTTGCACCCTCATACATGCTCTTCACTGCTTTCAGCAACTTGCCCTCTACTCCGTATATTCTAAGTACTTTCCACAAACCTTCTCTATCCACTCTGTCATAGGCCTTCTCCAAGTCCATAAAGGCAACATACACCTTTTGTTTCTTCTCCAGATACTTCTCCACAACACAATTCAGGGTAAAAATCTGATCTACACATCCTCTTCCCTTCCTAAAAACCTCCCTGCTCGTCGCCTATCCATTTCTCCGTTCTCACTCTCACTCTCTCAATCACTACCCTACTGTATACCTTCCCTACTACGCTTAGACGACATATTCCTCCGTGGTTACCACACACTCCTCTTTCCCCTTTTATAGGGACTATTATACCAGTCTTCCAGTCATCGGGTGCAGGTGTGTGGAGTGAGGAGAAGAGGGAGGGGAGTGAAAGGTATAGCATGGTGGACAGAAGAGGTAAGAATAGCTGTGGAAGAAAAGAAGAAAGCATATAG
>JBAKBP010011525.1:0-71980 GCA_037953745.1 Lithodes maja
GTGGGATCTTGTATCGTCTTCCCCTTTTTGTTGTAAATGGAAAAAGGGTCTTCGTTTTTTCTCTTGGAGCTATCCCGTTGAAAGTCCATTTCGTATGTATTCGCAAGTGTTTCCTCCTCATCTGTATAACTTAAAGAATAATATTCCGGTTTGTGTTGAAGAATTGTATGATGTTTAGACTTACTTATCATATTATCATAATCTATATTTAACATATCATACCGAAATATTTCGGAGGCTTTTACTAATTTATCGAATTCATTTAAATTATCTTGCTTTATTTTTTCCGAAGCATTTATCCTCAACTCTGTTATAACTGATTTTGCCTGTGGTGAAAAAGAAGGGTTGTTTTTTATAAAAGAATTATAATTATTGAAGAGTTTGAATTTTCCTTTGAAGATACGGGTCTTCTCCTCCTTTGAACCTCCATCGATATAATTGAAATTTGTGTTATTAAGGGCGAAGTGTATTAGCCCATGGGGTGGATAGAGTTCATTCAAATTCCACATTAATGTTCTCCCCCCCTGGGCAAACTTTGAATTGGATGCGGTGGTTAGTAACATAGATTTGGAAAAACCATCATTATCATCTTCATTTAATTTTTGAATATCAAATGCCATCATGTTCTCACAATCTACTATAATATTCGCATTTTGCGACTGGCGACGACCCCATTCCCCCACATGCGATCTATCATTTAATGTACACCGAGAGACGTTAAGTATATATTTTTTCGCTAGGTGGGCCAATATATTGAAATGGGGGGAGTGTATGTGATTAACTAAGAAGACTGCATAATCGGCATGATATCTACCCGTAATGTGTAGAGTATGATCAGTATCACCTATTATCGAAAGAGCTACGGACACTAGTTTTCGAAGGGATAAGTACACATAGGTAAACACACTCAATAGTATATCCTTGGGTAGATCTATGGTATGGTCCAATAGCGCATGCGCTTTAGCCAAAAGGTACTGAAAACTTATCGCCACTAGATTATAATCCAACGCATTATACGATTCACTCAATGGCAACAAATAATAAAAAGGTGAGGTGTAGGCCAAGATAGTAATTAGCCTTTTAAATTCAGCCACAGTTTGAAACTGAGACGAGTGTATAAAGATTTCTTCACTAAAGACCTTTATTATTTCCTCGTACAATTTACGACGAGTTTCCCCTGATAATATTGTCCTCGGAGCCTTAAACCATGCTATAAATACCGCTTTGTGTTTGGACAATAACATGTGTTTAAATAAAGAAAGCTTATCGGTTGATTTGATCCCGCGTCGGATTCTAAAATAACAATAAGAAATAATATCCAGATTCATCATATTGTGAGCGGGTTTCGGGTCTTTTTTAATTTCGATATCTATGAGTAAATCAAAATTTAATTTGTCATAAAAATCATTAATGTAAGCTTCTAAATCAAGACACGTTACGGGGAAGAATATATTGAGAATATAATTATCAATTACTAAGGGTTGAGTTATTGAATGAAAGCCCAGTCCTAGAGATTTTTGGAGAAGGTCAATCCATATCGGTTTTTTTGTTTCACTCATCAGGTTTGCCGATTCGGTTTCAAATCTTTCAATCATCTCTCTGTGTAACCCATGGATAATAATTGTCGGCGCCGAGTTTAATAACTCTGAATTTGAACGTGGCGTTAGAAATGTTTGTTGGTCTGTAACGTATCCTTGCCAGTTGTCTAGGCCGATATAGAATTGAATTAAATTTGGGACCCCGGGAAAAAAAAAATTACACATGGCCACCTTGTCATCAGATTGAAGTACTGGACTGTAATAATTCCGACTTAGACAAGCCAAATGAATACAAAATGTATTTATGTACAGGTTGCCCATATTATTAACAGTAAGTATCTCACCAGTTGATGGATCTTGCGAAAGGTTTATAAATTCCCCCATATCCAAAATGGGAATTTGATCATACCATCGGTCTAACGTTCTATCTTTGTCACAAGCTAATATTATCCATTTTCTGTCGAGTTGTCCAGTATGGATTTCATGCGAGCTATTCTTCGTTATTTTTATTTGGTTTTTACCATTTTTGAATATCATTTCACTCTTGGTCTCCTTTAAAATGTCTGACCTATTGTAAAATCCCACGATATAGAGGATTTCCAAAATCTCTTTTTTTTTGGGACTATTTAAACTCGTATATTTATATGTGGCATAAAGAGTTTTAATCATTAGATTGAAGTAAAGACATTTGTGTTCATTGTCTAAGTAACCTTGATAGAGCTTGGCAATTGGCTTATTAATTAATTTTAAATTTTTGTGTCTCTCCGTCGATATTTTTACGGTAGTTGGAGATAATAGATTACGATCGTAATAACAACATCTATTAACCAACATTAAATGTTCATTTTTGTAATCTCTCTGTCTAATATGGCCCAATTTAGACACAACACAATCACATAATTGGGCTAAATATAGTTGGTTGAGATCCATATTCAATAAATTATTTCTATATTAAATTTAATATTTATATTAACTTATAACTGTGTATTTGCCAGATGGGGGGAAAGCTCTCCACCGGTGGCGGTCCGCGTAAACCAAAGATCATACTGGACAATCTAGTGGCGAATCAATACGCCGCCACCACCCCCAATCTAATTGTCTACTATACGCTGGATGTGACAGGATCCATGGCCGCGTTTTGGCCCCATATCAAGATATCTCTCAGAGACATTGTATACAGTCTTCATCATTATTATGGGGGTATTCGCATCGTATTTGTAATATATGGAGATCACGACAAGAGATCTCCCTATACGATGAAGGCCATAGATTTATCCCCCCATAATAAGTCCAAGGTTGAGATGAGCAAGTGGCTGGATGAGATACTGGCCGATATTGAATGTGTCGGGGGGGAAAGATATCCCGAGACGGCCTTCCTTACCTCGCTATGTTATATTCTACAATATCTCTATAAGCGAGACGCCGCCATACCCATCATTATTGTCAATGTGACAAATGGGGATATGCGGTTAACCAATTACAATTCTAAGGAGGGCAATACAGAAAGCGAGCACCTTCTCCGATCTTTTGGTAACTCTATTACCCCCGAGAATATTATTGGGACCATGTATAGGCGGGGGGTGAAGCTGGTGAACCTATTTCT
The DNA here is from genome assembly GCA_037953745.1 of Lithodes maja. Lineage (NCBI taxonomy): Eukaryota > Metazoa > Arthropoda > Malacostraca > Decapoda > Lithodidae > Lithodes > Lithodes maja. The sequence continues at coordinate 3,142 of JBAKBP010011525.1, forward strand.
TGGAGCCCCGACCGAATGCGATGAATATATTCAATTAGAAATGTATGCCCGGCAAATGTACACCCAAGCCAGTCTGGTAGAGACATACTTGCCAAATAAGAAAATAAATCATACCATTATCACAAACTTTATGATTAAACACTGTAGCGCGTGCTTTTTCACTAAACCTCCGAATATGGATACCGAACAATTATTCGGCGTCGATGTTACCTTTGGCGATAGTACCGCGTATATCATACTAATGCAAACATACACACACGAGAATTATAAATGTATGCAAAGTATAGACGGAATTGAAAAATCTTTGAGGTGGAGGGTCGAGCGAGCGCACATGGTGGGGATTAGGAGATTGGATGTCAAGAGCCGGCAGCTACGTGACCAATATCTGGAATTCGGCCACTGGGTGAGGCCGTAGGTTTTCGGTGACCCATTGGGAGAAACTTGTTGAGGATTGTAGGGGTGAATACGCATATGGCCAATATTAATAAAATAACTATACATGGAAAAAATATATTTTTTATCGTGTTACCGGCCACATCTAATCCCACGTCTAATATATCTACACCAGCAGATAAAGCAATATCGGTAACTGCTTCAAAGATGTTTGGGGCATCGTCGCAGGAAATACTGGTTCCTTCTTCTATATTCTCCATATTAAAGAGGGTGGTTAATGGGAATCCGGCTTGTGTAGCACCCCAGCCACCGCAAGGACCGTACGTATTTACATCCCTGACCGAACAATGGGTGAAACCCATTGTCTCAGTATCGTGACCATTGTAGTCTATTATATAGTCTCCCTCGTCATGATGTTTTTCCCATTCCACAATTTCTTTGTGAAATGGGTGTATTGAAACCTGAGCAAATGAGGAAGTTTGTTTATTGGCACACGAATATTCCAATATTTTACGACTGCGTCTTTTGGTCACCATGGAGTCATCACAGTAATTCATATGACATCCCGCCGAATCCAATAGCCAAGGCTGTACAATTATCTTAAAAAAACCTACCGCGAGACCGCCCACAATAGTGTATTTGAAGAATTTGGTGCTTATTTGTTTTAAAGTTTTTTTCCTATTCATTTTCTTAATGATTGCCTTCTCGATATCCTGTATGGATTTATTCGAGGCAAGTATCTTATCTATGGAAGGAGTGTCGGTGGGATAATTTTTACTGTTTTTTAATGTATCGGCCGTTAACACATCCCGGGGGTTAGTTTTATTCATGACCTTATCTGTCAGTTTTTTTACCTCAAAATCATTAGCTTCAGGAAACATCCTGGAGGCCTTTTTTCGATAAAAGATGTCAATTCCATCCACGTGTCTTAAATCGACGCTACCCCCTAATGTCTGCAGATATTCAGAGAGCTTTATTTGATTAGTTTTCAGTTTGAAATTTAAATCGTCAATATTGTCCAATTTCGATGCTAACACTTTAGAATCTATTTTAAGAATTGTCTGTTTCATAAACACCTCATCCATACCTCTGGCGTTCATGTTTTTAATGGTAGATTTGATACTATCCACTCGTTCTACCGATTTGGCAACGCGAGGGAGAGAATCGGTAATGTTGGTGAATTTATGTATAATTGAGTTCAATTTGATGTGGGCCCGACACGGAACATTTTCTGTTAAAGATATAAAACTCAATGCGGTTGGCGTGTTTAATTGTCCTTTTCCATAAAATAGGAAAATTTTACTAATTATTTCATTGCCTATGGATATGTCGAGATTGTTTGATAGGGTTTGGGATATATCAATTCTATCTCTTGCCAGGTCGTTATATATTTCAATAATGTGACCAGCGTCATGGGTGGGGACATCCTCTTCAATGATATCATCATAAATACATTTAATGGTATAACATAACTCATTATTATTTTTTATATTTACAATTTTTTCTAATGAAAAATCTGAGAGGTTAGTGGATAAATAGGGCCCGCCGACATAGGGTTCGGTAGTTATATTTGTAATCCTTCTAACTATTAATACCATACTACCACTATCAGCCAACCAAATGGAGCTAAACAAAAGCTTTGATGAAATATATAATCAATTTTTATCTGAGGATGAAAAATTTAATTTATACGTGGATGCTGAACATGCCCACGGTAAAGATATTATTTCAGAACTAGCCCTCAGATACACTAAAGGAGAAATGGATTTTCCCGCCGAAGAATTTGAACTATGTTATCGAAATAACTTGGGATACTGTCAAAGATTGGACAGGTCGGAAAGTATATATAAAACAAAACTATTTTCACCCAATAAAATAGAAGGCTTACTGAATAATGAAAACAGGCCCATTATTCACATTGCTTCTGACGATAACAAGAGTTACACATTTATTTTTGTAGAAAAAATATATATATCATCCAATTGCGAACCTCTTCAAGCTTTTCGGTTTACCGGTGGTGGTAATAAGAAGAGCAGGGTAGATGCAAATGATAATTATGATGAAGACGATCGCATTCTACAAAATACGAGTTCATATCTCAAGTTGTTTGGGGTTGATTTGTGTGTGCAAACAAATATAATATGTGGTCCAAGTAATGGTGAATCATATAATCGACAGAGTAAGACCATCCATATTAGTAACTGGTATGACTATAATAAAAAGTTGAGTGTACAAGATAACTGGAATAAATACATTAGCGAGGGTGGGAGAAATCTGACGCCTGTGGTGGTGCTCAATTATGACGACCCTAGGGTTAAGATTTCTTCCACCAACCACAATATTGACGGTGTCGATGACACGTGCCTTTCGATAACCATCAATATATCCAACAGGGATTCCAACTATGATGACGATATATTAAGCAATTCATATTTTATGAACCCATTCAATGTTGGATTTCCCTCTGATTTGGGTGAGAAGGGGTATTATGCCCTACACGTGGAAAATGCATCTATTGAAGACCTGAATATAACCAAACGAGAGAATATCCCACACAACCGCAGATTCGCAAAATTATTAAAGGATGGGTTTGATCAAGCCAATCATGATAATCGTTCAAAGAAAAAAAATAGCCATACGATTAAACATCGTAATATCGCTTTTAATTTACAGGTGTGGTTAAATGACAAAGGCATCCTATATAATACCAGCAAGGCTATATATGATAGTGTGGGTAAGGTATATCATAGTAAGTATCCCAAAGTTTATCTCGATTCATCCTCAATATCGGACCTCATCAAGGTGGAGAAAATTGACAAGCATATTCATTATTTGGGCCGTAGCCATATAACATTTCAAGGCTATTCGGAAAAATGGAAGACTCAGGTGATACAATTAGAGAAAGACATAGCAAGAATACGTGGCAAGCTGCCTCCACAATCCACCGAGAATAAGACGCTAACGAACTTGGAGAAACGTCTGGAGAATCTCATGGCTGCAAAGAATCAATATTATAATAACGAATTTAGGTTGGGAAACAATATGACTATACCTATCGCCAACACCAACGACTCCCTTTTGTACTCAAAATTCGAGTTTATCCGTCTTCCTATGTTAAATGAAGACGATATGGTTTTATATGTGGTGTGTCCTTTATATAGGCGTGAAAATCAAGAACAAATTGGTTTATATATGATCGGTGTCTCAATTTACTCACTAATAACAAAATTGCGTGTTCCCGGTTTTCATTATCGGAAGGACAGTCAACCTATCAACAATGAATCGAGGGAATTCTGTATCACTATTCCCAATTTTATGAAAAAATATCTCCTCGATAGTATGGAAAATTTTCGAGTGACTGGATTTTATGTGAATAGAACTGATATGATCACATCATTGGATATCGAAATCGACTTTCAGCATCGTATTCCTCTAATGACGACCGAAAGGGATGCTATAATTTATAAAACTCCGAAAGGGGGAAGAAAGGCGCGTATATTCTCTATATATGATCATATCGAATCTGAATTGGCTAATATATCTTGGGTACCACAATATCATCCTAAAAAAATATTATTCAAACCTAATAATATTGACCCCTTGAAAAAGATGTTAGAACAGAGGAAAACAAATCAATATAAGTTGCGGGCCATTTTCAAAAATCGAAATAAATCATATACAAAGGGAAAAAATAATGTTAAATCCTATATAGGTGAGGGAGAAAAGGGGGAAGTAGAAATCATATTACCTGATAATAATAATACATCTAAGACTGAGGAAAATATTGATATTGTAGAAAAATATGTTGAAGAGAAATTGGTAGACCAAAATAATATTAATGAGTTTATTAATTTTATTGACGATGACGATGAGGATGACGATGAGGATGACGATGAGGATGACGATGAGGATGACGATGAGGATGACGATGAGGATTAGAAATCATGTAATATATTTTCACGAATAAAATTGGTTATACTGTATATGACACTCTGTATTACTACTACCCCAATCATCTGATAAATTAGTTAACCTATTAGGAATCCTTTATAGCCTTTAGCTGGTAAAAATGACCTGATGGGGGTATTTGCAATTGTTGGCTATGGGTAGAAAACTAATTATATGAGTGAGAAATTAATCTGGCAACCTCTTTAGTAGCAAGGCCGATCTGGTAATCTCTGTGTTATAGTGAGAGGCATAGTAGCGACGACAGTGACGAGGCAACACCCAGCACGACCGACCACCACGGTTATAAAAACTAATTTGTATATATTTGTTTTTATTGGTCTGCAGGTGTGAATTTAAAAATTTAGGTTTTTTCTGTTGTGGTGTCCCTAGTATATATAAAAATATATATTTTAGTTCGATTAAGTATTACTTTAAATGTTTAACCCTTTAGCGGGCAAATGGCCTAGGGTTTGTTTTAACCCTTTAACAGAATGCTTCAAACACTTTAGTGGTAGATATTGTTTTGTTTTTGAAAGAGCTTGATCTGTGGCGGCGAGGCAGATCTATTCTTTTGTACTTTGAGCTCCGAAGTTTCATTGGTGATGCTACCTGATTCTTCTTTTTTTTCTTCGGGAGAGGTCTTCTGCTTTTCTCGAATCTATGGAAAAATGAAAATATTATTATAATGGTCCTTTGGATGAAATAAGTCTCCTTTTCCCCAATATGACCCACCAAGACTGTAAAAATAATTCATTATTTCTCTTTCAGGATTCGAGGAGATGGCCGAAATCACGCGACCCACCCAGGTATTTTTGGGATATGATAGTCTGAGATTCGAAAAGGAACGACTGGCCACGTTCATCGACTGGCCACGTTTATGGTTGAACCCCAACGACCTTGCCCGCGATGGATTTTATTATCTGCGAACAGAGGATCACTGCGCCTGTGTGTTTTGTAGTGGGATTGTTGGTGCCTGGGAGAAGACCGATACACCACGAAGCGAACATCAACGTCATTTCCCCCGCTGTCCATTTGTGAAGGGACAGCCAGTGGGGAATATTCCACTCGAGCAGGGTCACATCATCACCCAACTATATCCTTGGAAGAAATCCAAGGCCATCAGTATTCCTTCCGAGGATGTCTGCGGATCTGGACATCGTCATATGCCCGGATCATACTCGGAGAGAAAATGCCCCCCCCTCGACCAACTCGAGACAATGGGTCTCCCGAAACATAGTGATCCCAAACGACCCGACTATGTCACGTATGAAAATCGTCTCGATAGCTATGTTAGATGGCCAGAACGGGTGAAGCAGAAGCCCGCAGAATTATCCGAGGCCGGCTTCTATTACTGTGGCTTGAGTGATCACGTGAGATGTTTCCATTGTGGTAACGGTCTACGAAACTGGGAGACCAATAATATTCCTTGGAATGAACATGCTCGCTGGTATCCCTACTGTAACTTTGTCCTGTTGAAAAAGGGTAAGGCATTTATTGATCAGATGTGTCCACCATCCACCACCGCCACCGCCACCACCACCACCACCGCGCCAATCACCGAACAGGAATTGGACTCATTAATGGAGCTGGATATGGTGCGGGCTGTGGTGACAATGGGATTCCCAGAACCGAAGGTTCGCGAGGTCCTCAAAACTAAATTGGTACAGACTGGCCTGCCCTTCTTTAGCCTGGAGCCATTCATAGAGGCCATACTTCAGTATATGGAAAGCGATGTTCGTCGTGAATTATTGAACCGGTCCAAAGAAGAAACAACAAATCCGCAGCACTCGACCCACCAACAACCCCTCCTCCCATCCGAAGAAGAAATCACCCACCACCACCAACAACCCCTCCTCCCATCCGAAGAAGAAATCACCCACCACCACCAACAACCCCTCCTCCTATCCGAAGAAGAAATCACCCACCACCAACAACCCCTCCTCCCATCCGAAGAAGAAATCACCCACCACCACCAACAACCCCTCCTCCTATCCGAAGAAGAAATCACCCACCACCACCAACAACCCCTCCTCCTATCCGAAGAAGAAATCACCCACCACCAACAACCCCTCCTCCTATCCGAAGAAGAAACAACAAATCCACAGCACCGCCAACCCCTCCTCCTATCCGAAGAAGATATCACCCACCACCAACAACCCCTCCTCCTATCCGAAGAAGAAATCACCCCCCACCAACAACCCCTCCTCCTATCCGAAGAAGAAACAACAAATCCACAGCACCAACAACCCCTCCTCCTATCCGAAGAAGAAATCTCTAACCACCTATCCGAAGAAGAAACAACAAATCCGCAGCACTCTACCCACCACCAAGAAGAAGAAACAACAACTCCACACGGCCAGTCCTTTGAAGAAGAACCTCTAACTGAAAGAACCACTACCAACCTCCAATCTGAAGAAGAAATAACCCACCAATCTGAAGAAACCACCCGAGGCCAGCCCATTGAAGAATGCCCAGAGAGGAATGAGAAACCCCCATCATTTCCCGATGATATGTACCTATGTAAGGTGTGTCTCGATAATAGGATGGACACTGTCATCTTACCTTGTACACATATGGTGACCTGTGCATCCTGTACTCTTGTTATCTATAAATGCCCCATCTGTCGGGAAGATATAAAATTCACGGTCAAACCCATAATGAGCTAGGGGATTCCCACGGCAATCAACTCGCCGATCAAGGATTTGGAATTGTTCAAACTAAAAGGAATGGATTTTTTGCTTTATCCCGCTAAAGGTTATAAAGGCAGGCAGTTGGGATGATTGTTCAAATTTACCTGGTAAAAGATGTCTGGTAAAGTCACCGAGCGAAAAAGTGCACCCGCCGAATCCAAAAGACGATCCTGTTTCCAAAAATGGTACCAGTTCAGGAGTGGTTATATAAACAAACTACCAATGTACTACTCCCTATGCCTCAAACGCGGGGATATAGATAAGCTCAAAGGATTGACAATGTCGTCATAGACTCGGAGGATAACTACAATCAGCAGCCGTCGTCTCAATCATCTTACTTTATTGGAGGCACGGGCGATGTTATTTGGGCTACTAACATCCAAAGTAGATTCACCAAAAATCCAATATCTACCCTAAAGGTGGGAGATTTTGTCATGTGTCTGAGAAATGAAAAAAATTATGAAAAGTATCGCTTCGTTTTCGTCAAGAGTGCTGTGGAATCTTCTATACCCGACAGTGCTGTAGCTGATCGTGTCCCCTGGATCGAAAGCGAAAAGGAGTATACGCTATATCGCGAGGATGAATTTAGTCAACGCCCCCAGAACCGGGTTCAAGAGGAGAAGGATCACAGATACACCTCTTCCAATGAACTCTTCATTGCCGAGAGAGAAACCATCCGACAAAACGACAATATAGAGTTCCAGTATTTGGAGCGAGTCAACAATGTATACACCGCAGAAACTTACCCCTTCACCGATAACGGTGGTAGGAACTTTTTTCGAAATGTCGCCAAATATTACTTTAAAAATAACCCGAGGGGGAGGGTGGTTATTCATGGTCTCACGTGTGAAGGGTTGGCGGAATGGATCGACATTAAAACTGGAAAAATTACGGTGTTGATGAAACCTCAAGAGAAATTTGATAAGCTGCGCCACATGTTGTCGAATTATCCAACTAAATATTGGCCATGTGCCGTTTTCTTTCCCGCTTTCATGACCGACATGCGGCTGAAGGGTGGTATCAATCTCACCCCTCTTCTCCTGGACTGCACACTTCTCCAATTACCACCATGGGAACGGGTTACTTCTAAGGATATTGCATTTGTGATAATGTTCGCGTTTGAGGAGGAGGTAATGAAGAAAAACGAAGATGTCTCAAGCCTGAATTATAGCATCCAACAATGTTTTGGTATACCTCCTAAATTTGTATTTCAGTATCCCAAGATGTCTAAAGCCTGAATGTATGTTAAGCCTATTAGGGATATTTTAAAGCCTTTGTTACCATTAGGGAAACCTATAATAGTTAAGTTAATTTTCAACCTCTGCTGTGGGCAAAACAACTAATTTTGTATTAAGTGGTTATTTTTGACCATGTTGATGTAACTTATTCGGATTAAAAAACTTTGATTAATTAACTGGTGTTTTTTTACTAGATTGACCATGTTTATATAACTGGGGAGAACTGAAAGAAACCGGGGGTTCATTTTTGACCTGAAACGGAACGAGGAGAGTCAAGGTGGAAAGAAAACACGTTTTCTGGTTAAATAAAGTTTATTGTAAACACGTGACCAATACGGCTCTAAATAAAACAAAGGGTCGTACACCCCTAAGCGGCCAAACATGTGCCGCTTTCATGACCGACATGCGGCTGAAGGGCACACTTCTCCAATTACCACCATGGGAACGGGTTACTTCTAAGGATATTGCATTTGTGATAATGTTCGCGTTTGAGGAGGAGGAGGTAATGAAGAAAAACGAAGATGTCTGCATCCAACAATGTTTTGGTATACCTCCTAAATTTGTATTTCAGTATCCCAAGATGTCTAAAGCCTGAATGTTTGTTAAGCCTATTAGGGATATTTTAAAGCCTTTGTTACCATTAGGGAAACCTATAATAGTTAAGTTAATTTTCAACCTCTGCTGTGGGCAAAACAACTAATTGTGTATTAAGGGGTTATTTTTGACCATGTTGATGTAACTTATTCGGATTAAAAAACTTTGATTAATTAACTGGTGTTTTTTTACTAGATTGACCATGTTTATATAACTGGGGAGAACTGAAAGAAACCCGGGGTTCATTTTTGACCTGAAACGGAACGAGGAGAGTCAAGGTGGAAAGAAAACACGTTTTCTGGTTAAATAAAGTTTATTGTAAACACGTGACCAATACGGCTCTAAATAAAACAAAAGGGTCGTATATATATATAATAACCCCTAAGCGGCCAAACAATATTTATTGACCCATGCCACACATTCAGATTGTGTTATTTGTTTTTCACCTCAATACCAAATTTGTTCAAGGCACTAATCATCTTCTCCCTGTTGTGAAAAAGGTTCTTGAACATACTGCTCTCTTTTCGAAACTTGTTCAGGCCATTCAAGAGTGTGTTGAGATCATTGCTATTGATAATGGAAACGTATCCCAAATTGTAAACGTGTCCACTTGGTGGTAGTGGTAGTCGTGGTAATTTAGTGTATTCATCATCCAATTTTGAATTATACTTCAACTTAACTAAAGGTGGTGGCTGCTTTCGTCGTCTGGAGACGGAACGTGTAACCATTCACTGGCCGTCACCGTCCCTCCTAACTCCCTCATCTAATTGTTGTTCTTTGACAATATTAACTGGTTCCCTTTTTTTAGGTGTAGTAGGTTCATCATCCTTCTGTGCTGATTGTGGCTTCGGCGATGGGGTGGCAATAAAATTCCTTTTTTTAGGTGTAGTAGGTTCATCATCCTTCTGTGCTGATTGTGGCTTCGGCGATGGGGTGGCAATAAAATTCCTTTTTTTAGGTGTAGTAGGTTCATCATCCTTCTGTGCTGATTGTGGCTTCGGCGATGGGGTGGCAATCAAATTATCTCTCCAACTCCATGGTTCGCTATCATTAATCATGCTGGTTAAATCAGCGACGCTGTTGTCTAAATCAGCGGTATATTTCAAATCCAATTGTAGCGACTGGGGCCTCAGCACTATAAGCTTAGTAGGTTGGTTTTGGTGGGTTGGTTTGGTTGTAGTAGTCATCGCCTACTGGTGATGGTGGCTTGAGTACGAGTGGTGTAAACCTTGTACCACCACCCTTATATGTGTGTGTATGTGTGTGTGTGTGTGTGTGTACAGACACCAACCCTCTAACGGGCAAACGACACACCAATCCACAAATAGTTAGTTGCACGAACGTGTTCATTTTGGTAATGTCGGGCCATTCTCTATCAACACCGGAGATACTCCCGTCTTCTTTTGCGAGTAGATTCCCCGTATTACGGAATTGCACAGTTGAGAGGCCTTTACGGCCATCCGAGAGACGGCCAAACATCGCTTTTCGATTAGGGGACCCGAACCGTCGGGGTCTAAGATTCAGGGAACATTTTACGGTCTTGTACTTTTTGTTGACAGTGGTGGTGGTGCCATCTCTTTTTCATGGCCGAATGTGGCCATCATATCCCTTAATATATAAACACATATCTATATAGGAAAGTTATATAAACATGGTCAATCTAGTTAAAAAAACAGTTAATTAGTCATTTTTTAATCCGAATAAGTTACATAAACAGGGTCATTGAAGCATTCTGCTAAAGGGTTAAAACATTATAATTTCAACCCTACCGCATAAGGCCATTTTGTCCAGCTAAAGGGTTAAAGGTTTAATTATGGGTCTGAAGCTGAATTTTATATCTTCACGACATTGATAGAAAGAGGTGTACAAGGTAGGAATACAGTGTCCATCCTATTATCCGAACACACCTTACATAGGTAATCATGGGGAAATGATGACTGGTCTCGGGTCGTTTCTTCAGATTGGAGGTTGGTAGCGATGGTTTTGGGTGGTGATTGGAGGTTCTTCTTCAATGGACTGTCCGTGGGACGTTGTTGTTTCTTCTTCGGGTGTTGGAATAGAGTGCTGTGGATTTGTCGTTTTCTTCTTTGGGTGGTGGGTCGAGTGTTGCGGATTTGTCGTTTATTCTTCGGACCGGTTCAACAATAATTCACGACGAGTATCCCTTTCCATGTCCCAAAATATAGCCTCTATGAATGGCTCCAGGTTAAAGAAGGGCAGGATCATGGCAACGTGTCCAGGTGGTGGGGGTGGGTCGGATTTATTGTTTCTTCTTCGGGTGGGGGTGGGTAGAGTGCTATGGATTTGTCATTTCTCCTTCGGATAGGAGGAGGAGGAGTTCTTCTTCGGGTGGGGGTTGGTGGTGGGGTAGAGTGCTATGGATTTGTCGTTCCTTCTTAGGAGGAGTTCTTCTTCGGGTGGGGGTTGGTGGTGGGTCGAGTGTTGCGGATTTGTCGTTTATTCTTCGGACCGGTTCAACAATAATTCACGACGAGTATCCCTTTCCATGTCCCAAAATATAGCCTCTATGAATGGCTCCAGGTTAAAGAAGGGCAGGATCATGGCAACGTGTCCAGGTGGTGGGGGTGGGTCGGATTTATTGTTTCTTCTTCGGGTGGGGGTGGGTAGAGTGCTATGGATTTGTCGTTTCTCCTTCGGATAGGAGGAGGAGGAGTTCTTCTTCGGGTGGGGGTTGGTGGTGGGGTAGAGTGCTATGGATTTGTCGTTCCTTCTTAGGAGGAGTTCTTCTTCGGGTGGGGGTTGGTGGTGGGTCGAGTGTTGCGGATTTGTCGTTTATTCTTCGGACCGGTTCAACAATAATTCACGACGAGTATCCCTTTCCATGTCCCAAAATATAGCCTCTATGAATGGCTCCAGGTTAAAGAAGGGCAGGATCATGGCAACGTGTCCAGGTGGTGGGGGTGGGTCGGATTTATTGTTTCTTCTTCGGGTGGGGGTGGGTAGAGTGCTATGGATTTGTCGTTTCTCCTTCGGATAGGAGGAGGAGGAGTTCTTCTTCGGGTGGGGGTTGGTGGTGGGGTAGAGTGCTATGGATTTGTTGTTCCTTCTTAGGAGGAGTTCTTCTTCGGGTGGGGGTTGGTGGTGGGTCGAGTGTTGCGGATTTGTCGTTTATTCTTCGGACCGGTTCAACAATAATTCACGACGAGTATCCCTTTCCATGTCCCAAAATATAGCCTCTATGAATGGCTCCAGGTTAAAGAAGGGCAGGATCATGGCAACGTGTCCAGGTGGTGGGGGTGGGTCGGATTTATTGTTTCTTCTTCGGGTGGGGGTGGGTAGAGTGCTATGGATTTGTCGTTTCTTCTTCGGATAGGAGGAGGAGGAGGAGTTCTTCGGGTGGGGGTTGGTGGTAGGGTAGAGTGCTATGGATTTGTCGTTCCTTCTTAGGAGGAGTTCTTCTTCGGGTGGGGGTTGGTGGTGGGTCGAATGTTGCGGATTTGTCGTTTCTTCTTCAGACCGGTTCAACAATAATTCACGACGTGTATCCCCTTCCATATTCCAAAATGTAGCCTCTATGAATGGCTCCAGGTTAAAGAAGGGCAGGATCATGACAAAGTGTCCAGGTGGTGGGGGTGGGTCGGATTTATTGTTTCTTCTTCGGGTGGGGGTGGGTAGAGTGCTATGGATTTGTCGTTTCTTCTTCGGATAGGAGGAGGAGGAGGAGTTCTTCGGGTGGGGGTTGGTGGTAGGGTAGAGTGCTATGGATTTGTCGTTCCTTCTTAGGAGGAGTTCTTCTTCGGGTGGGGGTTGGTGGTGGGTCGAATGTTGCGGATTTGTCGTTTCTTCTTCAGACCGGTTCAACAATAATTCACGACGTGTATCCCCTTCCATATTCCAAAATGTAGCCTCTATGAATGGCTCCAGGTTAAAGAAGGGCAGGATCATGACAAAATGTCCAGGTGGTGGTGGTGGGTAGAGTGCTACGGATTTGTTGTTTCTTCTTCGGATAGGAGGAGGGGTTGGTGGTTAGCGATTTCTTCTTCGGATAAGGAGGAGGGGTTGGTGGTTAGCGATTTCATCTTCGGATAGGAGGAGGGGTTGGTGGTGGGTCGGATTTGTTGTTTCTTCTTCAGACCGGTTCAACGAGTATCCCCTTTCATGTCACGAAGTATAGCCTCTATGAATGGCTCCAGGTTAAAGAAGGGCAGGCCAGTCTGTACCAATTTAGTTTTGAGGACCTCACGAACCTTCGGTTCTGGGAATCCCATTGTCACCACAGCCCGCGCCATATCCAGCTCCATTAATGAGTCCAATTCCAGTTCGGTGATAGGCGGTGGTGGCGCGGTGGTGGATGATGGGCGACGAATATACATCTGATCAATAAATCCCTTACCCTTTTTCAACAGGACAAAGTTACAGTAGGGATACCAGCGAGCATGTTCATTCCAAGGGATATTATTGGTCTCCCAGTTTCGTAGACCGTTACCACAATGGAAACATCTCACGTGATCACTCAAACCACAGTAATAGAAGCCGGCCTCGGATAATTCCGCGGGCTTCTGTTTCACCCGTTCTGGCCATCCATTATAGCTATAGAGACGATTTTTATACGTGATATAGTCGGGTCGTTTGGGAGCACTATGTTTCGGGAGACCCATTGCCTCGAGTTGGTCGAGGGGGGGGCATTTTCTCTCCGAGTATGATCCGGGCACAGATCCGCAGACATCCTCGGAAAGAACACTGATAGCCTTGGGAAAAGGATATAGTCGGGTGATGATGTGACCCTGCCTGAGTGGAATATTCCCCACTGGTTGTCCCTTCACAAATGGACAGCGGGGAGAGTGACGTTGATGTTCGCTTCGTGGTGTATCGGTCTTCTCCCAGGCACCAACAATCCCCCTACAAAACACACAGGCGCAGTGATCCTCTGTTCGCAGATAATAAAATCCATCGCGGGCAAGGTCGTTGGGGCTCAACCATAAACTTGGCCAGTCGATGAACGTGGCCAGTCTTTCCTTTTCGAATCTCAGACTATCATATCCCAAAAATATCTGGGAGAGTTGCGTGATTTCGGCCATCTCCTTGAATCCTGAAAGAGAAATAATGAATTATTTTTACAGTCTTGGTGGGTCATATTGGGGGAAGCTCTCGGAAAAGGAGACTTATTTCATCCAAAGGATAATTATAATAATATTTCCACAGATTCGAGAAAAGTAGAAAGAAGACCACCCCGAAACTCAAAAAAATTACCCAAAAGACGAGATTGATTTCTCCAACAATATCCACATTACAAAGAGGAATCAAGGTAACTAGCCTAGTTATTTAGGGTGATTTTAGCTCTATTATATGTCTCGTTCTTCTTTCGACGGTAAAACCTCAAAATGTAGTCCCTGAGACTCTTTGGTATGTAAAAGCAGAAAGAAGACCACCCCGAGACTCAAAAAATTACCCAAAAGACGAGACTGACTTCTCCAACAATATCCACATTACAAAGAGGAATCAAGGTAACTAGCCTAGTTATTTAGGGTGATTTTAGCTCTATTATATGTCTACGTCTCGTTCTTCTTTCGACGGTAAAACCTCAAAATGTAGTCCCTGAGACTCTTTGGTATGTAAAAGCAGAAAGAAGACCACCCCGAGACTCAAAAAATTACCCAAAAGACGAGACTGACTTCTCCAACAATACAAAGAGGAATCAAGGTGGATAAAGAAACGTGTTTTCTGGTTAAATAAAGTTTATTGTAAAAATACCACACCAGGAGGCGTCTGAATATAAAAGGTCGTATATAACCCCGAAGCGGCTATGTATAGAAAGATTGATTTCATTGACCTGCGATACTAATTTGTTATACTATTATTTTTGAATTCTTCCATCTACCAACGGTGAATGGTAGATTTCATTCATGTTAGCTGTCAGAGCCAATGTTAGCCATTTTAGTGTCTCCCTTTCATTGTCCAAAAGACTGTCCGCAAATCCTTGTGGGGTACAGATAGGAATGGTGAGACCCAATTCCTGATAATACTCCAACCACGCCCGCCACATGAAAAATCTTTCGTATAGAAAGACTGATTCTATTGGGCCCCTCTTTCGCTTCGGAATAGTGAAAGGGAGGACCCTCGACACCGCCTGTTTAACGTTATTGTAAAAGGGATATCGGGAGACCTCTCCCTCAAGCCTTCGATATTTTGGCGGGCTCTTTTCCCGGGGATTTATGAAAGAGAGGACCCGAGATACTATTTTGTTAACATTTTGGTAGAATGGTGAGACCTCTACAATATAGTCCAGCCCATACCTTTGATACCAATTCTTTATTTTCCCCTTCACATTTCCACATTGCCAAAACTCAATATGATGAGGTTCCGAACTTGTGTGTAATTGGTACGCCTCTTTCCAAATATCTTGGCTTAACTTATTTATAGTTAACGAGACGTGAAAATGGTGTAGAGTGTACCCTATAGATTGGCCCATTGTATACATGGATAGGTCGTGTAGGTTGATAATTGTCCCCAGGTACCAATTCAATTCTACCCAGCGGTGGTGGAGAGCTTTGCGAAAATTGTCGCTAACGCGAGAACGGTGTTGGAAGACGGCGGTGTAGTGTCGGTGTATCTCGAAGAAATCCCACAATACCCATACCAATTCTTCCATGGTTGCTCCTCCTATATGAACCAGCTCTCGGTCGGGTTCCGGTGGGGAGACGACATTCAACAGCTCACTCTCCAACATGTTCTCGGAAACCGCCCGCTCCAGCAGACGACGGTTGACGGCTTCGCGTAGATCCATGGGCCACATGTGTTTCACCACGAAGGCTGTCAGGAGTATCACCTTATCCCGCTTCTCCATAGCTGACTCACAGTTGATAATCGACCATGTCTTTACGAAGATGGGGTGATCATATTTTGGACACGACGAACGAAGGATACGTATAATGTCATCCAGAGAAGAAGAACCCAATGAGGAGGCCATGACTATCTCATTGGGGGTTGGTGATCGCCCTTTATATAATTATACCCTTTAGCGAACAAAACAAAAAAAATTTTTCGTTATCCAAATGTATATAACACGGATATCAAATCCTTTTCACTATCCAAAAGATTGTCTGTAAATCCTTGTGAGATGTAGATAGGAATTGGGAGCCCCGTTTTTATTTTAACGGCTCTATGGTGCTCCAACAAGGCCCGCCATGCGAAATATCTTTCGTTTAGAAAGATCGTTTTCATTGGCCCCCTCCTTCGCATCGGAATAGTGAAAGAGAAGACCTGAGATACTAATTTTTTAACATTATTATAGAATGGGTATCGTGGGACCTTTCCAATCATTCTTTTAAACCATGGCTCACTCTGTGGCTCCGGAATAATGAAAGATCGGACCTCCGATACTAATGTTTTAATATTTTTGTAGAGTGGGTATCGTGAGGCCTCTACCATATCGTCCAGCCCATACCTTTGATACCAATTCTGCAATTTTTCATTCACATTTCTACACTGCCAAAACTCAATATGATGAGGTTCCGAACTCACATGTAATTGGTACGCCTCGTTCCAAATATCTCGGCTTAAATTATTTATGGAGACGTTATGATGATGATGATGTAAAGTATACCCTATAGATTGATCTATCGAATACATGGAGAGGTCATGTAGTTCGATAACCCGATCCATTTGCTCATTTTGGTCTATATTAGCTTGGTTAAAAATGTCCTTGACACGAGAACGGTGTTGGAAGACGTCGGTATAGTGCCGATGTATCTCAAAGAAATCCCACAAAATAATCACCAAATGTACAGGCATTGTAAATATATTTTCCTCCACATTTTCATCCCGGTCGGGATCCGGTGGGGAGATGACATCCAACAGGTGACTCTCCAACATGTTCTCGGAAACCGCTCGCTTCAGCAGATAATGGTTGATGGTTTCGCGTATATCCATGCACCACATACGTTTCACCACCAAGGCTGTCATGAGTATCACCTTATCCCGCATCTCCATATTTGACTCAGTTCGGTTGATACTCAACCACATCTTTACGAATGGGTCACATTCTGGGAAGGTTGGGTGTCTCGTATAAGTGGGACATGACATGTGAAGGAAATGTATGATATCCTGCAGCGAATAACCCACCAACCCCAATGAGGAATAACCCATCCACTCGGACTCCATGACTATAATAATGAGGTGGAGACAGGGAGAACTGACACTAGATGAGATGCAGTTACCCTTTTATCTGATTGGTAGAGTTAAATTGTCGTTAAGAAATACAAAAATATTTATTAGATTTTAGAAAAATACCCTTTACTCCAGATTATTATTGTTGTTAATGAGGAGGAGGCCATGACTATCTCATTGGGGGTTGGTGATCACCCTTTATATAATTATACCCTTTAACTAAAAAAACAAATTGTTCGTTATCCAAATGTATATAACACGGATATCAAATCCTTTTCACTATCCAAAAGATTGTCTGTAAATCCTTGTGAGATGTAGATAGGAATGGTGAGCCCCGTTTTTATTTAACGTCTCTACGGTGCTCCAACAAGGCCCGCCATGCGAAATATCTTTCGTTTAGAAAGATCGTTTTCATTGGGGAGATGACATCCAACATGTTCTCGGAAACCGCTCGCTTCAGCAGATGATGGTTGACAGTTTTGCGTTGATCCATGTACCACATATATTTCACCACGAAGGCCGTCATGAGTATCACCTTATTCCGCATCTCCATATTTGACTCACTTTGATTGATACTCAACCACATCTTTGTGAAGGGGTCACATTCTGGGAAGGTTGGGTATCTCTTATAATAGGGGCATGACTTGTGAAGGATATGTATGATATTCTGCAGAGTATAACCCATTATTGTTAAATTGGACTTCGTGAGGTGGAGACATTGCTTTTTATCTGATTATCATCAGAGTTATCAAGAAAAAAAAGGGCTAGATTTTATCTAGCGATTGGTTAGAACAAATATACACTTTATTCCAGATTATTATTATTCAAATTGGTCCAAATGTTATTAGAAGCCTTGATATTACAGACAGAACTTGCCACTAAATCGAATTCAGCTATTGTATCGGAAATGTAGCTAAATTTAATACCATTGACAACAGTAATTAATAGTTTCAATCGTTTGCCCATTTTGCCGACTGTCAAATATGATGCATATTTGGCAAAGTGGTCAGACCCTCAAACGATTTACGCAAATGGTCAAAAGGCACAAATGATTTGACAAAACGAGCAATTTGCCTACTTAGGCATGAGTTCGGACCCTCGACACCGCCTGTTTAACGTTTTTATAAAAAGGGGTATCGGGAGACCACCAACACCATCCTATTTAAATGTCTTTGTTTTCATAGTGGGAGATAACTGGGGTTTGATAGAAGAACCACCAACACCATCCGATTTAAATGTCTTTGTTTTCATGGTGGGAGATAACTGGGGTTTGATAGAAGAACCATCAATACCACCATCTATGGTTGATATCTTATTTTTTATGTTGGATGATATCTCCGCAACTTCCTCCTCAGCATGAACAACAGTATCAGTATCCTCTGTGATATAATCAACAGTAACAGCATTAGTAAAGCATCAGAATTTAGGGTATTCATTGGTACTATTACTGGTGCTGATAACTTTACTAGCCCGCCTCAGCCTTTTTATATGAACAATAGGGGTGTAATGTAATGTGGACGAGAGGTGGTCTGAGGATTTATATGCAGCCAATCACAGGCCCAAACTAGTAATTATTCAATCCACTGGCCACACCCCTCAAGGCCCAAATCGTAATCTAAGACTTTGGTCTATCTGTAATCGTGAGTTCAGGTTCTCAACTGGCTACACCACACCATGCTGCACACACGTGACGGAGGTGTGAGTAGTACGGCTCTGAATAAAAAAGGGTCATATATAAAAAACCCGGAGGTTAGCAATGGTAGATTTCATTCATGTTAGCTGTCAGAGCCAATGTTAGCCATTTTAGTGTCTCCCTTTCATTGTCCAAAAGACTGTCCGCAAATCCTTGTGGGGTACAGATAGGAATGGTGAGACCTAATTCCCAATAATACTCCAACCACGCCCGCCACATGAAAAATCTTTCGTATAGGAAGATTGATTTCATTGGCCCCCTCTTTCGCTTCGGAATAGTGAAAGGGAGGACCCATGACACCACCTGTTTAACGTTATTGTAAAAGGGATATCCGGAGACCTCTCCCTCAAGCCTTCGATATTTTGGCGGGCTCTTTCCCCGGGGATTTATGAAAGAGAGGACCCGCGATACTATATTGTTTACATTTTGGTAGAATGGCTCTACCTCTATCATATAATTCAGCCCATACCTTATATACCAATTCTTTAATTTTTCCTTCACATTTCCACATTGCCAAAACTCAACATGATGAGGTTCCGAACTTGTGTGTAATTGGTACGCCTCTTTCCAAATATCTTGGCTTAACTTACTCATGGTTAATGAGACGTGAAAATAATGTAGATTATACCCTATAGATTGGTTCATTGAATACATGGATAGGTCGTGTACTTCGATAACCCCCTTCAGGTAACTGTTCAAGTCTATATTATAGTGGTTAATTCTGCGAAAATTGTATCGGAGAGTTCTGCGAAAATTGTCTCTAACGCGAGAACGGTGTTGGAAGACGGTGGTGTAGTGTCGGTGTATCTCGAAGAAATCCCACAACACCAACACCAATTCTTCCATGGTTGCTCCTCCTATATGACCCAGCTCTCGGTCGGAAAAAATAATGTTTGTAATTTTTCCATTGGATTCCTGTGGGGAGACGACATTCAACAGCTCACTCTCCAACATGTTCTCGGAAACCGCCCGCTCCAGCAGACGACGGTTGACGGCTTCGCGTAGATCCATGGGCCACATGCGTTTCACCACGAAGGCTGTCAGGAGTATCACCTTATCCCGCTTCTCCATAGCTGACTCATGGTTGATAATCGACCATGTCTTTACGAAGATGGGGTGATCATATTTTGGACACGATGAATGAAGGATACGTATAATGTCCTCCAGAGAAGAAGAACCCAATGAGGAGGCCATGACTATCTCATTGGGGGTTGGTGATCGCCCTTTATATAATTATACCCTTTAGCGAACAAAATAAAACACTTTTCGTTATCCAAATATATATAACACGGATATCAAATCCTTTTACAAGAGGTGGAAAAGAAACGAATTTTTCTGGTTAAATAAAGTTTATTATAAACAAAGAAAAAGAGAGTTCTCTCACTCTTATAATTACCTCTCCAAAATTAGCTTTCTACCCACAGCTAACTCAAAGACAACTGCCGAGGTTGAAGTGACTAAACTAAAGGTTTCTAAATACACCCCAAAGGTTAGCAATGCTAGATTTCATTCATGTTAGCTGTCAGAGCCAATGTTAGCCATTTTAGTGTCTCCATTTCATTGTCCAAAAGACTGTCCGCAAATCCTTGTGAGGTACAGATAGGAATGGTGAGATCCAATTCCCGATAATACTCCAACCACGACCACCACATGAAAAATCTTTCGTATAGAAAGATTGATTTAACATGTTCTCGGAAACTCTTTCATTTAGAAAGATCGTTTTCATTGGGCCCCTCCTTCGCATTGGAATACTGAAAGATAAGACCTGCGATAGTAATTTGTTTACATTATTTTGAACATTATTATAGAATGGGTATCGCGGGACCTTTCCACTCATTCTTTTACACCATGGCTCACTCTGTGGCTCCGGAATAATGAAAGAGAGGCCCTCCGATATTAATGTTTTAATAGTATTGTATAATGGGTATCGTGAGGCCTCTACCATATCATCCAGCCCATACCTTAGATACCAATTCTTCAATTTTTCATTCACATTTCTACATCGCCAAAACTCAATATGATGAGGTTCCGAACTCACGTGAAATTGGTACGCCTCATTCCAAATTTCTCGGCTTAAATTATTTATGGTGATGTGATAATAATAATGATCACTTCGGTTGATACTCAACCACATCTTTGCGAAGGGGTCACATTCTGGGAAGGTTGGGTATATCTTATAATAATTGGGACATGACTTGTGAAGGATATGTATGTTATCTTGCAGAGTATAACCCGTTATCGTTAAATCGGACTTCATGACTACAACATTGAGGTGGAGACATTACCTTTTATCTGATTGGTAGAATTAAATTGTCATCAGAGTTACCAAGAAATAAAATAGTGCTAGATTTCATCTAGCGATTCAACATGGTTAGAAAAATAAATACCCTCTACTCCAGATTATTATTATTCAAATTGGTCCAAATGTTGCTAGAAGTCTTGATATTACAGACAGAACTTGCCACTAAATAGAATTCAGCTAATGTAGCGGAAATGTAGCTAAATTTAATAGCATTGACAACAGCAATTAATAGTTTCAATCGTTTGTCCATTTTGCCGACTTTGTCAAATATGATGCATATTTGGCAAAGTGGTCAGACCCTCTAACGATTTGCTCAAATGGTCAAAAGGCACAAACGATTTGACAAAACGAGCAATTTGTCTATTTAGGCACGACAACCCCAATGATAGGGTGTGCGTATCTTTGAAATTTGACCCCAATACGGTCATAGCGCCACTGAATATAGAGGGTCTCGTACCTTTTCTTCTTACACCTACTCAAGAGGGGAAATATGACAACACTTCTATTTTCCGCACATTGGAGCGCCTATATGTCCCACATTGGAAGCAGTTGGTGTATCGCTACACAGCCCAATTCGCCCGCGAGTTGCAAGGAGGTGATAAACGGGTCGAACTCACATTTATATTCGACTACAATCTTATATTGGTGGGGGGTAAGCCGCTAATACACTGGCTACCACCATATAATCGTGAATATACTGTATCCATCCATGCAAACTTTCATTTCCGAAAATCCCGAAACCACTATTATATGGGTCACCAAATTAACGATATATGTCTACCTCCAGAATACTACCCCCTCGTGTTTGAATATGGCCTCAAAGAGAAAACCAAAGTTGACATAACGCTGAAACCATTTTGTCTACCCAACTGCATCAAAATCGTTATTGATGGGAAACTCTGGAAGGTCCTGGATATGTTGGACCTAAGATTAATAATGAAAACCTTCAAAGAAATAATTAAAACTGGGGAGATTACTAGAACTGGTGAGTATAGTAGGTTTGAGCCATTAATTGAACGTGCCAATAATATATTTAAAAATAGAAATGATTGGATGTCAATGTGGTTATTTTTTAAACACCAGGAATATTACTTGTTTTTATCGGGGTGGGATCCTGGTCATTATAAAAACATTTCCAAGGAAGACTTCATAGAATTCACTCAACCCTACGTATTATTCGAATTACTTTTCATGGAGTTCTCGGAATGGATACGTTTACCCCCACCATACCTTCAGACACACCTTGAATTTATGGTTGAACATGCAATGGACATGAAAGGAACGAAATCCATCTTTGAGATACATCCGAATTTTCGGGCTACATTCAGAAAAATGTGCAGTAGGGGAAGATACAATCATTGGTTGAGTATATTATTCAAATTATCCCCATGTTTAAAAAGGCGGGCGTGGCGGTGGAGGGTGGTCGTCGCAAGTAGGAAGCCAGAGGATGAAATCACATTTATTGTGATGATGAAAAGACACTTTTGGAATATCGATGCTCCATTTTATAACATCAAATGGATCCCCGACTTTGGTTCATCTGAAGACTGTATTGTGTTACGAGTTCCCAAAAATAGACTAATATCGATGAGCGAATTTTTTCAAGCATTGGCGTATCACGAACCTTTCACTACGGACATTGAATATCAAGGGGATTATTGGATATTACGCAAATTGGTCGACGAATATTTAGGCGACGATGGTATAATAACTTTGGGACCTAAAGATATTTCCGGTATATATGGCTTGGCTCAATATTATCAATTCCACATCCTAGAAAATGTGTGTATGGTTATAGCGCAAAGATTAGGTTATCTTTCAAACACCAAAGGAAGACTTTCTATAACTCACTCAACCTTCATCGGTGATTTGTTTGTCCGCCAAATGGTTGAGAATAGGATGCGGGGGGTATATAAGGCCCTAGAATTTATGACTGGGTCTCATCATACATACACTCTCCATTATGGTATTGGAATGTGACACCGCCACCACCACCCTTTCTGGAAAGGTGAAATGGTACAATATTAAAGACGGATATGGTTTCATCGTCTGCAACATTACAGGAAAGGATTATTTTATCCACCGTAGTAACATATCCAACCCCAACCCCAACCACCGGATATCTTCTCTTGAAGACGATGAACAAGTTTGCTTTAATATCGGCACTGGAAAATATGGAGGGGAGGAGGCAACCAATGTATCTGGACCCGAGGGGGCACACCTGAGAGGCTCTATAGGGGCGAGGAAGAAACTAACAAGAAGGAAATCTGCTTCTGAAAGTACCATGTATAGATTCGCTCTGGGTGGTAAATTCAAACTTATTTCGGGTAATAATTGGATTAAGTTTATAAAAATTATAGGTATGTTTATTTGTAAAGGTGAAATGATAATAGCATTTGGAATATTGGAAAAAAGATATATGGAGAGTGAAAAATCTGATGTTTTCCATTTAACTTTTAATAATAAGAAAACAAATATCCCCTATAGATACAAGATATATCAAGGGCAAACAGAGGAGGTGGTGGTGGTGGGGGGTATATTCCCACCAAAACTACTAACTAAAAGTTCAATTCGGTTACAAAGGTGCAGGATGACGGTGTGGTCCGATTCGATAGAAAAAACAATAAAGGATTTGAGAAAGGATAATCTTGAGTGTGTACCGGTAGAACTTGAGCTTAGTGAAAATCATTATATGAAATTTAATATTGTTCCCATTCTCTTTACAAACCAACAACTAGAGCATTATGTTGACTGTACCTATATCCCGGTGAATTACTAACGCCTAGCCCAGCTACGAACAATAAAATTCTCATGGGATCAGGTAGGAGGCTAATATATCAGCTATAGTCCCATTATTCAAATTCTCATATACACCCACAATGCAACATATAACATTCTCGTTCGTTGGTTTATATTGTATAACATCTTTTAAATTGGACCTATTAACAATATTACGAGTCCTTAATATGATATTACCCCTTTCGAGCATTTTTTGTAGACTTATCATGTCAATCACATCTTCTGAAAAATGCATAGTTATAATATAGTACACATCAAAATGTAAACATGTACAATAGGTTGATATATTATTTTCATCGGCACTATGTAATATATGTATTATATTGGAATAAGGTGTATTGCTATAGAAACCCGTATATATCTTTGAGGGATGGAATATATAACTAGTATAATAAGCAAAAATATAGGATAAAACCTTCAAATAGTGAATCGAATGTTCTTTGTATATATCATTACTAAGAAATACACAATTTTCATATATGTTTGTAGATTCATGTTCCACCGATATAAAGCCTTTGATATATTCTGTTTTTAATTTGTCCATGGCATTTATGCCACCTTGTTTCTCTTGAAGGTATATATTGTCACTATTGAGAAAATGAAAAGGGATATCATTATTTCTATTATCGTCGAATACCATAGACTGTACAATTGTATTTTCCTCATTCTGAACTATACGGATATCATTTAATAACGAGTCCTCGTCGTCGGACGACTGTGAGTAATCACCACCATAGTTATTTATGTTATTATTGCAGGTATGTTTATCATAATTGCGGGCGCCTCTACCATGATATAGTTTAAGATGTCCTAGATAATTCGGATTGCCATTGTGACAACAAACCCCCTTACCCTGCGCTACACAGGAATAACTAATTCTTGTTAGGAGGGGATTGGCTAGTTCATAAAATATATTCATGTAGGTATTCATACAAGAACCTTTACTAAATATTGAGCTCTTATAAAGATAAAAGGGACCCAGAAGAAGAAAATCTTCGTAGTTTAGATAATGATACCTGGCCAATTTATCTAGAGTGGCTATATAGAAAGCGTAACAAATATCTATATGTATCAAAAAGGCATTATATATAAAGTTTAATCCATCCAGGGGGGGATTTGAAAATGTTTTGGTTACAGCATAAATCTATAATTTCCTTGGATAACTTGAAACCATTTTCCTTTGATTCATTAATATACATGGGATTTGTCCACGTTTCGTCTATAATCCTTCTACCTTTTTTGTGAAAATAACACTATCAATCTCTCAATAAATAGAGTTGATAGATTTTTGTACGTTACTTTACTGGACATATCATGGTAATTATTGACATTACAATTCATTGAATTGTATACGACTTCTAAATCCCTTACATTACAATTTAGTAAACTTATATTGGTAGATTCGGCCCTGCTCAGTCCCACATATAAGTTCGAGGAACTCGTCATGGTATATCCCGATAATTTACAGTCAAAGAATAAATGTATATCTTTGGGTGTTGTTTTACCCTGAAATTTGTAGATGGTAGAGGCAGTGGCATTGGCCAGGGGCATAAATTCCAATCTTATATTTCCCGATGTATTGTTTGATACCCAATAAGCCTTTTTTGTTTCAAGTCATGGATGAGACCCACCTCAACAGTCTTTGTAGCCGGAAATATGTCCGTAACTATAACCTCTGTCCCATTGTGAATCGAATAACCATTATCCGTATACATAGTCATACTAACGACTAATTTCATACCCAAATATATGATCACACCATTATAGGGACAATAATCTCCAATGACACTTTTCAATTCCTGAAACCATGCTCCGAAATCTCGTATGTGGGCCAGTTTGGCATCTATATATCTAATCCCAAATTTTAGCTTATGACAATTGCCAAATTTCAGATGGGTTTTTATTACTTTGGCCGATGTTAAATCGTACTGCACCCTACCAATTTTACCGAATATATTGGGCGAGAATTTTGTATATTTTTGCAGCGTACTATTTCTCTGTAAGGCACTCTGCTGTATAAGGTAACGAGACTATTAGTGTATTCATTAACGGTTCGTTTGGTGGAAGATATGAATAAAGCACTCTGGGTTTTATTTCGGACAATCCACTGAAAAACAAAATGACCTTTTAATATATTAGAGACCATATAGCCCTTTTTTTTTAAGGCTTTTATTATAGGAGCAGAGTTGCTTAGCTTGGCGTATTCGTTCAATTCATCCATACTAATTATACGCCTCACCAATGAATTGGTAAAACACTCTTGGCCTAGGCTTTTCCATACATGTTTTATCTTGTTATGACAATAACCAAATTCACCCATAGTAAATAAGGACAAGGCCATTGATAATGCCATCGGGTCGCTAAAGGGATTTATTCGTTTTAAACTATTCAAAAATGTCACTTTACATCTTGAAGAGATAAATTTGGGATATGTTTTATCAGAGTCATCATCTATTACCCCTTTCCCAGCGGTGGATTTGACTGGGACTCTGCGCTCACAAGTGGACGATAGACAGGTTTGCAATATTTCTTCGGACCCCTCTTCATCATGAATATCTTGGATCTGCAGGGCGTCTATGATTTTTAAGATATTGTCATTTTCCGCGTAGTGGCAAGACTCTATTGTAATAATATTGGTATTCCTTATCATTATTTCATCAAAAAAATGTAGATAGAATTTGTCCACATATCTCCTATATTGATTGTTTGTATAATGGCCATTCTTTTTCATGTGCGTATATATGGCCTTGATGGTATCCAGTCCATACTGTCGATAGCATAGGTCAGTCTCCAATAAATGTGTCTTGTCGAAACTGGTATTTTGATTATTATCACCTAAAAAAAGAACTATGACACCCCCAAATGCTGTTCTAGGATGATTCAGTAACCTCAGACAGGCATCGAAATAGAGTAATTCTATAGCTTTGAATTGAGTGATTTCGTCCATCACTACAACCTTCAAAGCCTTCCATAGATGGTAATTTCTGGCTACGGCCCTCGAAATATTAATCGCGGGGGTTACATTAGCGTGGCTTATTGCCGGAACGTAAAACTTCATAAAACTATGATATGTGTAGAAATTCGTACTAGGTATGTGATTGTCGATGAATTCTCGCATGGTACTAACAGTGGAATGTGTCCGTCCGAGAGCA
Organism: Lithodes maja; assembly: GCA_037953745.1. Lineage (NCBI taxonomy): Eukaryota > Metazoa > Arthropoda > Malacostraca > Decapoda > Lithodidae > Lithodes > Lithodes maja. The sequence continues at coordinate 30,078 of JBAKBP010011525.1, forward strand.
AAAATGTTATTTCTTATTTCTGGATTTTCTTCGCATAAACTAGCAATCAAATTACCAATCAAATGGCTTTTTCCGGCACCGGGTGGGCCAGTCACCATATTTATTCTAGGAAGAGATGTAGTGCTAAATCTATTAATGTGGTTCATAATGTCACCGTGACATATTATTTGGGTGGGTGTTAGTAAAGCTGTTGGTTTCTTATCCTGGCCTAAGAATGATGGTGGTGTCATTATTACACCGGACACAATGGGTATAAATAATGATAACCAGATAAGGAAAATTGGACCCTTTATAGATTCAGAGTTCTGACAGAAAAATTAAGAACCTGGTAAAGTGTAGGGTTATTTATTTTCCATATATACTCGAAAAATGTCTAGTCTCGTTGGGGGGTAATTGATGTTTTTTGACCCGGTAAAGGGTTATTGATACCCGTGTATGAATGATGGAAGTGTGGTCGTACGACCAAGAATCGTATACAATCCAGGTTTGTTGCCCGCGCATTTTGTAAATTATTATTTTGTATTCACAAAATAGTAACGACAAAAAGGATGAACTTTAACTCCAATTATTATTTTACTGGATTGATAATATCTGTTGTTATATTATTCATTCTTGTCGGCCATCTATATAATCTAGTTTTTCATATTTATAAAGAACAAGAAATAAACTATCCAAGATATAATATGACAGAATATTTGAGATCGAAAATATTACCGAAAAAGGGTAGACATGATATGTAATGTAAATATGTTATTATTTAAAATATGTAATTTGGTTAGATGGTGGATATGGATACAATCATATTTAAAATTCATAAACTATTGAACAACAATTGTATCCTGACAATAAAAGACACACAAACTATTCGGTCTTTATTTTATCAATTAAATAAAAGGAACACACTCATAATAGACCCTTTGAAGCAACTATATAAAAATATCGGCGATTCCGATATAGAGCAGGCAAATTTAGTATTGAAAAATATATGTGTCCTCGATAATATTACAAATATGAAATATATATTATCGGGTTATAAAATAAGCGATATACCAGACAACACCTCAGATTTCGTTATAAACAAAATCATAGAATATAATAGCTATGAAAAATATGATATATATAGTGACAAAATAAAACAAGAAATAATTGCCCGAAAAAATAAATCCTTAACCGTTGATGAGTTAGGTTTACGATATATGACGATACGTAAAATTATTATATCCATATTAAGACATTCTTATACTTTAATAAAGATATCCCATGATAATATTAATAAAGGTTATTTTAACAATTTGATAGCCGCATATTTAAAATGTATATCCCAATGTGATGCGGTGTTAGACTATATTATCCCCCCATTAAACACAGAATCAGATGACTGTTTATTGAGACCCCACACCCCCCCCCATCATAATCTTCAAGATGAGAATAGCCAACAGTATTCTAATACCAAGAAGAGAAGAAGATCTAATAGGGTAAATTTCGGAGATCTCCGTAAAGATATTGATAAGGATATTCGCGGGAAAAGGTTCTAGAACTAGAATGCTAATAAATAAAAAACAAAATATATTGACATTTCTTTTCACCTCTGACGAATATTTTCATTTCCGAAGGCATTTCCGAAGGCACTGAATAAGAATTTTCCGGGAGCGTTATTGATTTTAGAGAGGACAGCTCTCGAGGGTTGCTTTATTTCAAAAAGTCGCGAAATATCGCTGGGTTCTATATATATAAGCGATTTGGCAAAATCCACCACATAAAGTCGAGAATACTCTGGGATAACCTCTGTTACATATATATATATAAAACGTATTATGAATAATATACAACCCATAATTACTAGAATAATATTATAAGTCATCATACAAATATTATTCAGAATGTATAAAATATGTCTTTATCATCTGATAATGAATGTAGATATTTATATATATTATAATGTAGGGTTTGAAGATGAATCGCGGTTTTGTCGATGGGGTAGAGATCTTCAAATCCTTTTCTGACAACTTTAAAAATGCCTCGGGGTTGATAAAGGGATTGGCAAATTCGATCCTAATACAATCCAAGTCTAAATTTAAGTTTCATAATTACAACGAAGATGTTGTTGAGCCAATAAGGCCCGGTGAATATGACAGAATTTACGGAATTATATCGGATAATGAAAGAAAGGTAGAGATAAACGATATGCTGGCCAAATACTTGGCAAATTTGTTTGGTGCGCTTGAATATTATCTACAGGATTTGGTCATAAATAAACACATCTTACCCCTTCCCGGACCAAATAAAAAAATGAATATGAGTAAAGTAAATTGTATTAATGATACTCTTCAGAGTATGCTCCGTGCATTGATAAACCAAGCCAATAGGGCCAAAGAAGACAACAAATATATAAGTCTTATAGTATTTATGGTCATGGGTGTATATGTCCAATCTTATATGGATCTAATTGCATTTAGATACTATAAACACACTCCGGCACCTAAGAACAGATTTGATTTGGATCAAGAACACATAGATGCCACTTTGAATCTTGGGATATTTACTGGTCAAATATTTTCCAACTTATTTACATCTATTATTAATCACCGGGCAACCGATCCATTAACAGAGATGGATGTGACAAAGTTTATAAACCGGCGTTATATTGCTATTCTACCCATGAGATTATTTAATGAAGATGGTCAATTTTATATTGAAAAGAATCATCAAACACCCTCCCAAAGATTTTATTTCCTACCCGATATATGGACCAAAAGATCGTTTCAGCAAAAAAAAAATGCAAATAAGGAGAGTGTATTTTATAGAGTGGCGACCGATTTGGCGACCGATTTGGAACAATTGAAGAACTTGTTATTGATAAGTAGTCCGGAGCAGAAGTTGACCACCGATTGTGTCATTGAAGGCATCCACAATATATGTTGGGGGGATATATGTCGATTGGTGAAAGGTAAGAATCCGAGCGCATATTCTTCCATAGCCATACAGTATCTTTTACAAAATATAAATAACAATGACTTAACCCAAATAGAAAATGACGAACAGAATATTTATGAAAACCTAAATGTATTTTTCAAATTTATTAGCAATCCCAAGGAAACCTTTGCTCGTGTTATAAGACACAAGAAACGGTCGTGTTATGGGAGGGTTCTCACACGAAATTATGATAATTTTATCCCCGATGAGGTTTTCTCCGTAGTAAAACTGTCTATAGGGAAGGACATTCTGACTATGTTATTGCATACAGACGATTTTCATGTGAACGCCCTTCTCTTGAAAGATACACTAATGACCAAACCCCCCGATATACAATCATTTATGATGAAATATATACTGAGGTTGGTGACCATGTTTAGACACGGTAGTCACAGTGTCAAAGAGCTATTGAAAAGCATGGGTCTCTCACGAGAGTTTATAAATAAACTCAACAATGAATACTACTTTATAGAAAAATATTTAATGGATGATTCTACAAACCAAGAAGCGTCTCTGTTACTTTTTATTCAATCACTTAATAACATAGACGATGGTAATATTACGAAAATTAACGATGTAAAAAATGCCCTCGCGACAATATTGATACCGAACCAGCTAGTGACGGCTCTATATACAGCCCTGGAAGCTAACATTCCCGTTGTGTGGCGGGAGTTATTTATGGAAGAAGAAGAAGAAGCAGCAGCAGGGATGACGGTAAGACGATGGATATTCAGTTGGTTCCAGCAGCAAGGTGTAATTAGAGACTACCCGCTATCAACATTCCTAAAAAAATATCCTTATATCATCGCCATAATAGCATCCATATTTGATGACGCAATGACTAGAAGTCCCGGTGGGCAAGTATATATTACACGGATAGCAGATAGAGAAAGGTTAGAGGAGATAACACGACAGCTTTTCGCAATCATTGAAAATATTCATGCCCAACTTATAACAACTACCAACATTGTATTTACACTGCCACTGACATGGCTAACCTTTGGAAATTTTTATCAGCCAACAAAATCAGAGTTCCTGTCATCGTGCACGGAACATTTGAAGGCTTACGGTTTCGGTACGATCACTGAAGATTTTATAGATGATACTCCCGGTAAACAAGCCGCCATCCCCGGATGTAGAGAAAATGATTTTTTCCCCAACGAACTGGGGCATTTTTCAAACCTCGCAGGGACATCTCGTAGGCTTTTCCTCGCGTCCTTGTTAAAGGCATCAAGGTTGTCTGGTCAATTTACGCCCACCAGACCCCCAATGAGCGACACTGCCATATCTAATATGATGGATAATAAATTGCATTTATTCAGAAATAATCCAAGTAATTTCATTAATCTAAACCAAGCATCTATGGTGCCTTATCTCTTTGTAGGAAAGGGGGATGAAAAGGCCAAAATTCTTAGTTCGATTCAGAAATATGCCATGGACTATTCCGGAGATAATTTAAATTGTGTGGGTACGAATATCATTGAAACTCTTACCAATGTGACACCCTGGAGTCCCAAACATGTAACCAATAGTGAGGTATCCGTTGATAATCTGATTTCGACATCGACTCATAAAAATCCCCTAGATCACATGATTGCCCAATGGTATAATGATTTGAGGGACTCCTTCGAATCTTTCATCTATGAGTATCGTCAACTTTTAGATATGGTTCATAATTTTGCCCATAAAATAGCAACATATGATCCGACCATGGACCGGAAAAGAAAAGTGGTCGAGGAAATTTTTCCCCTATTGCGAGACAATGTCCTCTTCATTTGTAACACCAATGATGGGGAGGACACCAATTCAGATGACGAGGATGATTTCATTTACCACCAGAAGAGAAAACGGTTTGATACGAACTTATGTATATTCCCCCTGCGGTACGATGAGAAGGTCAAAACCGGCCATATCGATATAGACCAAATGAAAACCGTAATAACCGAATTGAATGAGTTACAGGATTTCATCTGTCTCTACAAAACATTAAATAATAGGGGTGGCTATTTAGACCACATACGTACCCTAAGAAAATATGTAGATGTTGTTAAAAATAAACCCAGTATACGAGAATACGATTACCAAACAGATCCTAGTTTCAAAATAGTAACATTTTTACTGAAAATGAAGGATTCTGAAGTTGATGGCAGATGTAGAGAGGTTTACGATAAATTCCTAACTCTAATGGGTGACACCACCAATCGTCACAAACATATTAGTAAAATCCTCTCATGTTCAACTGGACCGAAAATACCATGAGAGGTCTTCCCGAGGCTCAAATGATACTATCACAGCTATTGTTGGGCAATATTGTACAAATTCCCACTTTCATTAAAAGCAAACTAACCCCCATGACAAATGAATCACAATTCCATATATTAAAACAAATTCGTAAAAATATAGTATCCAAAGTTAATACCATTAGGAATTCGTTACAATTGGAAGGCCCTGGTGTAGTGGTCCCCCAATGGGAAATTTTTACAAAATCAAATTTCATGAAACGATTCTTTAGGTCAGACCATTTAGCCATGGATTGTGACGACGAAGACAGCGGTAGTGGCGAAGACAGCGGTAGTGACGAAGACAGCGGTAGTGACGAAGACTTAGACGATGACGATGACGACCATAATAATAATAATGACACTCCATTAAAAACAATAACCAAACGACTCGAGACTATTAACGTCCGGGAGAATGTAATTGAGTACCTATCTTTAGGGGAGAGTATTAAGCAAATTGTAGGGTCAAATAGTACGCTATCTCTTTCACCGAGTGGTTACATAAAGTCGCTGTCTGCCCAACGAAAGGATTGGCAACTATGGGTGAATGAAAGCTCCAATATTATTGAAAGAATATGGAACAAGGATCAACCTATCGATAATTATATGTATATTCAACTTAAAAATTACAATATACAACTATTCCGGAATTTAAGAAATGACGTGCCATACACCAAACTATTATTAATGGGGTCCATTATATTAAACAGGTCTTATACGGAAAATACCGTATCCCGCATTCATACCTTATTGACCATAAATGAAAAGTTTACAACCAAATGCTCAAAGCTGGAGACCGGTATAGGGGGTCGCGAGTTGTCTTTTGATTCTCTCCGCCACACCCGGCTACAATTGGTCGGAAAACTTTGCGACATGGTTTCACCGGTGGCATTCATTAAGGGGCTTAAAAATACACCCGAGGTTATCTCTACCCTGCTGTTGGCACAACTATTAAATGTCAATGACTCAGACCACTATAGTGAACGGGATAAAAGAAGAGCCGTTCAATACCTATACGGCAGCGGAACTAATTTGCCCGTATTAGCTTCGCCTCCAGTGGTGAGTAATATACATAGTGCCGGCCACGCACCGATGCCACCCCCCAATGACATTATTCAGAGTGTGACAAATACCCCTCTCCATATATCACCCGACGATCTCCGGTCCATCATAAGTGTTACGGGAGCTCTCAATGTTTCGAGCGAACAATCACATCCGCGCCATCACATACGCAATAAACCGTATAAATACTCGGAACGTTTAACAAATTTCATAGACGTTGATGCACATATATTTAGACATTCTCACGTATATCCACTCATACATGTAAATGAGGTGGAAAAATGTGAAGACGATTCATATCATAACTTTATAATTCGATCAATGGGGTTGAATGTCAATATTAATTTGAAGGAAATCAAACAAATGATGTTTGGTAAAGACTTTGTTAATAATAATATAGACACTTTTCACGAAAACTATAATGAAATATTACACAAATGCAATCGGGTTTCGACTACTCTACCGGAAATAATGAACAAGCATAATATGGTTAACCTCATTTCGAGTATGCGGGTAAAATATATTGGTATGCATTCGCTTAAACATATACGAGATGAGTTATCCAACAGATCTTCTATATTCTCAAACTATGCATTATTTATCTCTGAAAATAAAAATTATTCCCTAATTGTATTTAAAGCAATATTTAAACGATATAAACATGCTCTCTTGAATGATGAGACTGTTACACAAACAACCTTCAATATATGGTTTCGGAAATTTAAGTCAAACTGTACCAAATATATCGACCTTATTAACAATCAGCTAACGAGCATTACCGACTCTATAAAATCACTTAAGGGAAATCTCCAGTGTGACTATACAAAACTGTTAAACTTGATACAAGACCCAAACGCCGTAGCTATTTTGGAGGATATTCTCGCGGAAAATTCCCTGGCCAGAGCAATCAATTTAGGCTTTAATGGAACTGTCTTTTCAACTATAAATGATAATAATAACAGCCATATTTCAGAGAGTGCCTATCGGGACCTTATTCGTCGATACGAAAAATATATTACCAAAAGGTCCCCCTTGGATATTCCCTGGCATAACCAATCGGGATCTACGAAGGTTATACCTCGTCACACTGTACTCCTGTCCACCGCCTTAATGGGCAAGGTTAATAAAGATAAGAGTCAAGAGGGTGAAAATAAATGTAACAGAGACCTTTCCTCCTTGGACATAAATAATGCGGAATATTCAATAGCCTCTTCCATTATGGAATTGATGTCTTTACATAGCTTGTTTAATCACAATACTCGCAATATTTTGGATGCCATATATAAGGAACACAGAGAAATAAAAACTTCACCACCACCCGCCCCCTCACCACCCGCCCCCTCACCAACCCCCACACATAAAGTGGACGCTCTATCAGAATTAAATGATAAAATGAATAACATCAAAAAATATATCCACAGTATTAAAAAACTCGAGAATATTAATATAGATTCTATTAACTATGAGATGTCCAATATAATGGCCAACATAATAGTACATTTAGAAGATCTAGAAAAAGATATATTAGGTCTTCAACCTCACCACTCGCCACCCTTGAGGGAACTCTTGGATAATTACAAAAACTTATTCGTCCAATTTTTCGAGAGTAAACGTAATATACTGGATAGGACACAAGAGTTCTACAATAAAAAGAAACAAGAAGACGAAAGGTCTGTCGACGGGACCATACGGGGGAGGACTGTGGAAATTGAACAGGTTTATAATGAACTCCATAGAGAGATGATGCAACAGAAAATTAAAACCCTGGCCCAATTGGATTTGCATAGGACAACCATGTCGACCGAGGAGGAAGATATCATTATTGATATGAACACCATGGAGACCAGCGTACAAGAATTTGCAAATGATAATCTGAGAGTAAAATTAAATGACTATACCCTGCAGTTGACTACCATAAACGATAAGATTGAACAGAATGAGATTAATAAAAAAATTAAATTACAAAAAGAAACAGAGGAAATCAAGAAAATTGGGACAGTACACGCGGATTTGGCATTAAATGAATACAACACTATAGTTAGAGCCATTGAATCCAAGGTGATTACACCCAACGATAATATAATGCAAATGTATAGTATAATTAAAGAATTGGAAGCCAAACCTTGCGCCTCCAAATCCTCCTCCGCCAGGATACCTTCCTGTTTCATGGAACCGCTACACGCCATATACCACAACCCGGAGAGAGGTAGTTACACTCTCCAGAGTCAGATAATCTCTACACTCTGTGAGAATTGCGTCAGTCTACTGTTCGATCTAGAGACGAAGAGACTCGATACAGACAATCGTTTTACCTTTGAAATGTCCAAAGACCACACCAAATTACATAATCTTGTAGAGAGTTTACTGAAGTGTGATAGTATCGGTCTGGAGGAAAAACGAAAGCTTCTCTCCCAAGTCCCGAATGCCAATATGACCTCTTTGGGTTTTAAGCTTGAGAGAACGGTTATGGTGTATCGCCCCTTCCATAAGTATGATATAAAGAGCGGTACCATTATTCTACCAACCTCGGAGTTATTATATTGTCGCGGCGAAAAGTTTTTCAATTTCCGAAATAAATTAACTAAATCCTACGATATAGATACATTCGATAATGTACATCGGTTACATACACTCACCGCCAATCTGGCACGGTTAGAACCAAACAGGGAATACTTATTTTTCACGCGGAAGGATGAGCGCTCGAGTTTTTCAAGCGTGAGGGATGATATACTAAAATTCACCCCCCTACAATACAAGGCCAAATTGGGTAATCTCATGGAACTGGCTGCTCCCGCCCAATCCCCAGTCATTGATACCAATACCAAACTTACGTGTTCCTCGCTCAATACACTCAATAATGATTTGGATGATTTATATATAGATCAACAATTATCCAACATAAATAAACAAATATTTAACAAACGACATGAGAGGATCCACGAGACAGCTCGGTGTTTTGCTCACAATATACAAAGTACCCTCGATTCACTCACCGGGGGTAACGAGAAAGCCGATGCCAAATCTATAGGTATTATTTGTGACGTTACAATCCAAGAAATTAATAAGAGAATGGGATTTAGTGATGATTCGTCGCACCACTATACTAACCAAATATCACAAATTAATCTATGGGATAGTCCGTTTTATACCATGCTGGATAATACCTCCGATAGGTACAATTCTAAACTTATGAATATAAACTTACAAACATTAATGGATCAACAGCAGCTGAGAAACACCTATGATTATCTGAATTCCCCCTCGGGACCATCGGTAGAACGCGGGCCCCGATTCTTGGCTAAACTATTGGGAGGCGTAGTAAATACCATGATGGCCACCTCAACCTATCACAGTGCCACGGACAAAATAGATGTGGGGGGAGATAATCTCTTCACCACATTAGACATGGACAAAATAAAAAAACATTTAGACATTCTCGGAGAAAAATTTATTACTAATTACAATCAGAGCCAAGAACACATATCCAAATTGTTGACCCATTTGAATGTCATAAATGACATCGGTCAACATAAAAAAAAGAAGAGTGCACGTACGCTCGATCACTTTCTATTGTCGACCATAAATACTATGACTCCCTCTTCTCATAAATTGGGAGGAGGAGGAATCATTACCAATTTTACCCACATGTTACGAACAATGTATAATAACGATTACAAAGATAATGATACCTGTTACAATAGAATTAATAACGAAATTATACGCAGAATAGCCAAAATATCTTTCCTCCCTCGCTACCTTCTCGCCTATAAACTAGAGAAATTATCCGGTCAAGATTTCCCCAAAAATGTCTCCCAATATATTAGGTCAAAGCTGGAAAAATCTGATAATATGATGTACGACGACCGTAACGAGTTTCTCACACTGATGTACGCGCTCACCGTCAAAGACATACAAGAGTATATTGCGAGTGACCGACTTGTGGGATCCCAGTATCTCATTAAACATCTCAAATTATGCACCACTGTCCCGAAAGACATTGATAAAATCCTGTGCAATTTTATGCTTCTGTCGCAGGGCACTATGAATCGAGATAGCCGGATACAGTCAAATTCGGCACTATGTGATGGCCTTTTAACCTCAGTAAGCGACACCCAATCTTTACAGGCCAATATTGCCAGATATGAAATATTATATGGTAAATTAAACGATTTCAATCGTTTAGTTAACCGGGTGGAATGTTTCTGTCCTTTCAAATACCACCACGAAGAGAGACAGGGGTCTATAGCCACCAATAATCGGACAGTCTCACGCGCCGATATCCTCACAGATGCCTACCAGGCCCAAAGAATGGTGGCACTACACGATTATTTAAGAGTCTTGTCAAAAATTGATAAGTCTATGTCGGCGATTCCTTTGCGTAAACATATGATAACCTTGTTAAACTGCGGCTACGGTTCCTCCTTTATCAAATCTTTCACGGCGGAAAGGGAATGTCTACAGGCGTTGGTATATGCCCCCGCGGGGGTAAACCTGTCATGTATAGTGACAAAACCCGACACTCTGGCATCTCTTACCTGTTTTCACCACGCATTCTGCGCGGCCGACTATAAGGCCACAATCGCCTCCGTTGTAAATAAAAGGGGTATACAGGGCCCCAATAATTCACTCGAACCCTCAACTATTATTTTGAAAGGAACCCTCAACCCTAAACTCCTCAAAATATGTAACGATCTATACACGGATCTTTTGAAATCAGAGGAAGCCCTAATGTCAGAGTTACACGTAAAAATGAAGGAGAGTACCTTCTACAATGTTTTGGGTAAAGAGACGTTTAACAAAATTACCACCATGAACGACAAGTTCCAAGATATAATTAAGGACCACTACAATAAAAGCGGTATTATTGGAGAAACTTTACACTGTCAAGATTATCCTCTAATTAAACCCAAACAGGAAGATATAGACATACTTATTTCCAATAATAATTATTCCAAATTAAAATTACCCGACATTAAGACCATTAAGGATGATGAATACGGATGTTCCCATCTCAAGGATTTGATTAATTACATTTTCTCGGAAATTAAGGATAATGTAGATGGACAGACCTATCAAAATATTATAACCAATCTCATCCAAGAATCTTGCCCCACCCTGGATAGTGGTGGGTCACGGGTAGCGACGGCGGCGGACCCCACCGGTGAATTTGGCACCATCACTTTTGACCACATTACCAGTTTTTGTTCAAAGTTCACCCTTTTCACCAAACTATTGGATACCGTTATCATTCCTTTCTTTAAAAGTCAAGAAAAATCCATATTACTTATATTTCGCCTCGTTGATGCTATAACAAGTCTAGAAACTTTCCTCAGATATGGTATGTCCAATTCTAGCTCTTACAACATGTCCCATCTGGACATAAGTAACAATTTGATGGTGGATAATTCTTGTATTTTTAAAGTATTGCACCCGCTCATCCTTCTAGTCTACAGTGAAACGGTAACCTCAATTATGCTTCGCGAGATTGAATCGAGAAATTATCTCATCGAAAAACATAAATCACTGACCGAATTTATTAATCATCCAGATGTGGGATTGGTAACAAACAATGCAGAGTTCATCATAGGTAAAGGGGGAAATGGAAGCTTGGGTTTACCCGCATCCACTTTGGTTCAAAATATAAATCTTTTATATTCAATGCCTAATAATAATGGTAACTCATATTTTAATTGGGTCAATGAGGATGACCCGGAATCTACCCATAATGTGAAAACTCCCCTCCTCAGCATCCCAAAACAGGAGAAACTATTCGTCTCGCTACCCACATCATTTTCGGGACTGGTGACAAACATTGATTATCAGCGACAGCAAGATGACAATATCTATCTCTGGAGCGACGCCATCACCCCCATTCTCACTACATTATCACACACGGATGCCAAAATAGGCCATACGGTAACCACCCTAAAATCCATACTTCCCCTGGACGCTTCCGAGAATGAAATATTAATCCGCAATGGGGCTCAGATTAATACAAATAATGACATTATTATTCGTAATATAGAAAAGATGCCGGAAGATGGTTTGGCCACCATAATTAACGCCCATGGTCCCGCAACGTTATTTGTAAATACCATACTTTCCAATAAAACAGAAAAAATCGGTGGTGGACTAGTGACCGATCGCGAAAAATATATTTTAGCATCTAGTCAGATATTGAAAGAGATGGAAGCCAAGGTTAGGACATTTAATAATTATAGCTTGCAAGAAAAAAATGAATCCATAGCATTAATCGAGGGGATTCGGAAGGAGATGGAGGATACCAACAATTGCTATAATCACTGGCATGGGTGGAAGAATCACTTGGATTCGTTGCGCACCCATACACTCGCGCCATCGTCGACCTCCATCAAATCTCTATACCAACCGACAAGTAATATCGCCAGCACGCTACTAGTATATCCATTTTCAAATACACTAACCCAGACGAATACACATACTACCTTTATAGTTAGGGATTATGAAGATTTGATGTCTAATGGGGCAAAACAGACCCATGGATTGGAAACATTCAATAGAATACACCAGATTTTTATCGAAACCAATTCCAATATCAAATTAGACCCAAAAACCTTTGAGGCTACACTTGGGTCGGAGGATCCTATAGTGATTGATAAGCTGTCGGAAGTTTTTGGTGGTGGTGGTGGTGGTGGACACAAATATAATACCAATACTAACAACTTTGCCACAGATATATTAACTGCGAATATTTTGTATAGTTGATAAACCTTTTTTTAGCGGGGCAAACAAATAAAAAACAACTCACTGAGGGTTAATAAATATTGTTTTGCCTCTTTGGTGTTATATACATTCACGTGTGTGCATGGTGTGGTATATGTTTTTGTATAATAAACTTGATTTAACCAGAAAAACTTGTTTCTTTTCCACCTTGACCCCTTTGTGTAGTGATGACAATGTAGAAGAAGAATCCAGAAAATGTTTCTGCGTAATATTGGCTGTCGAAACTCGCCGGGCTGACAATGTGTGGGTATACAACGATGGCACACTTTTGAGGTGTTCCCCGTCTCTCTCTCTCATCAGTTTGGCTAGCTTCTCGTTTTGGGGGACGAATAGTGCTCCCGACGAGAACTTGACCGACCCATGGTATTATTACGCGACGTGAAAAGGGGCCGCCGAACCGATAGACGGCCAGACATCGCTTTTCGATATCCAAGAGAATCTTGCCCAGTGAAATGTTTACGTTCTTGTACTCTTTGATAGTGAAGGTTTCGGTACCATCTCTTGACATGGTCGAATTGAGGGACTGAACGCTTGGGGTTAATTTGTGGGTATTATATATTTAGTAAATATATTTATATAATAATATAATAAAAAACCGCCACCATTGCGCTTCAAATTCCAACATTTACCCGCTAACCCAACAACACACCGACACGAAACAATGGCGGAGACCTTTCTGACATTAACTAAGCATGCACAGCAAACACTCTATTCGCTATTTAATTATAATATTGAAGAGTATAAATATAATAAAATTATCAATAGGTATAGCCGCAATGCAGCCCCTCTTAAATATAGAGATCGGGTAACTTTTGGTCCAATCGCCGTTAGTACTGCACACTCCATTAATATTGATGGGGAAATGCGTCTGACTATTAATTCTTTATTGGGTTACAACCAAGCAGCATTTAATTTCATATGCGATCTATTACACGACATAAATATTATACCAGACTTTGTAACAATTAATATCATTCCAAATTATGGACACGCGGTATCTCTGAATTTGATGGGAAAGACTTCCGTCATTTGGCCCATACTATCTGGGACTTGTAATCTGGCACAGTTTGTTAACGATGCGCTTCGTATAAGACTTATGTTTGCCCAAGGCGATCGCTACAACGGGAAAGATATTTCCAAAGACATCATAGTCAAATATGTTTCAGACCATAGACTCACAGTGGATTTCACATCAGACCTACTATCCTTTATAGTAGAAACGTGTATGTATAGGGGGGGGTTATCTATAATCAACCCCATTACATTGCTGGTACGAGCAGTACCCAAAATAGGAAATGTTGGTAAAGGGTGTGAGTTTTATCTATCGACAATGAGAGGAGTGTCCGAGGAGAGCTTTTTATTTAACAAGTTAATTACATTGGAAGAAGATTTTTTACAAAATATATTTTATAATGAGACCACAAATGAACAATCCATATTTTTCTATATCTTTATACGAAACCGATTATTGACCCGTGATAAAAATAAAGAACATGCCACTAGACGCAAGAGAATACACCTACTCTGTTCCGAGTATAACACCGAAACCATGATGCAGGTGTATAGCTTTATCAACCAGGATTTAACCAAGATAATCTCTACCAAAGCTACACGAGCAATGAACCTATTCTTCTTTGCACCCCTGTATTTAAGTTTTATAGTGCTCGATGGCAAATTTATCGATATCCTCTCCACCATTAAATCAATGGTCTTTGACAATGAAATATTTAAACCCTTGTCTGAAATGGTATCGATAAAGAGTAAAACATTATTAGATATGGACAACCTCAGAAACAACATTAATAAACAACTGGCCGCCGATGTAAATATGAAAAGAACGCTTAATGTGTTAAAGGAATTTGTAAAGCGTTCATTGGATACCTGCGCAAAATATACCAGCGTACCATGTATTGACAAATCAATGTTTGACAATTCTTCCGTTATTGTAAAGAGTTTCATTTTTAAGTTAATATATATTGAAGATGTAAAATTTAATGTATTACAAAAAGCTATAATAATGCGAAACCTTATTATATTACTAAATACAACAATGTTTTTATATTTTTATGTGGATATCATTAATGTTTTTAAAAATAAAGTCAATATCTTTAATACATGTCTCGACAAAGATCCATCTATGGCCAAAAATCTCTTTCAGCATATGGAGAGGGAATTACCAAAGTGTTTGCAAAATATGAATTTCTTAAACCCCTCTAAAGTGATCACTTGCCATCACCGCAGTTGTAACCTTATTCAAATTTTTACTAAACAGACCGATGAAAAAAATGCCATTACTCAGAATCAAAACTTCTTTAGAGATTTTATCAAGCCTTTATTTATCCAATGCTGTATGGATAATTGTGCAACCCAGCTATATAATGTTGACCTAATCAATTCCAAACCGATGCACTGTCAACACGAATCCCCCCTATTTATGGCCATAAAAGAGTTTATACGCCATCATAATTTTTCCGCCCTCGTGATCGATAAGAGTATCACCAGAGAGAGTTTTTTGGGTAGATTCATCAACCCTGTAATTCCTAGTGAACCTCCCATAAAGAAACCGAGGAAAATTAGCAATGCTAATAATAGTGAACACGATAATATACATAAATACCTATTATTATCATTTCTATAAAAGTTGAAGTGTTTCGCTGTTAATATGACCAGTGCGAAGCAATTTATATCGTGCCACCATCTGAATTTCGAGGAAAGGCGCCTGGGGACTTTTTTTAATTGGCCATTGTCGTGGCTAAAACCCCAGGATCTGGCCCGAAGTGGATTCGTCTACACCCATGAAGCTGATCAATGCATTTGCATATATTGTAACGGGATTCTTGAAAAGTGGGAGATTGGAGATATACCAGACGATGAACATTTGCACCATTTCCCCCATTGTGATTTTATACAGAATGTACCCGTAGGGAATATTCCTAGCGAACACGGACTCGTCCTCGCTCGCCTATATCCTTTCTCAAATTTTAACATCCAACGGGAAGATACCGATGAGGGGGGGAGAGGAATTGCGGTGGTGGGTTATGGTCGTATCGCCGAAACGGGGATGTACAATCATACCGCCGAAGACTATGACGGCGTAGAGCGACAATGGCCGGGTGTATCGACTCCGGGTATCACCGACCACCGTACTCCGGTATACGACTCACTGTGTACGATAAGGAGTCGTCTGGATACCTATATGAATGGGTGGCCGAGTACTATCCCGCAGACTCCTATTCAGATGGCCAAAGCCGGGTTATGGTATATCGGATTAAGTGATCATGTAATGTGTTTTCACTGTGGTGGGGGGTTATATAATTGGGAGCGAGACGATAATCCTTGGGTATTGCACGCTCGTTGGTATCCAAATTGTCAGTTTTTGAAAAGTGTTAACCTCTCCGCGGCGCACAGGGGGTTTTCTACAGGGTAAGACTGTGCGCACCTATGATGATTTGGGGACCTATTGCAAATTTCGATAAAAAGTACCTCATCGTGTAGGGAATGTTTGCGGGCATCGGCCCATATAAATTTGACCCCCCAAAAAATGTCTGGGGGGGGTGGGGGAACGGTCCGTAGTTGAAAAATGTGGAGCGAATGGCACCGCGCGGCTAGATTGTCATCGAGCGGCGAGATTTTCCTGCCGAATATTTACGCGCGCAGGGGATAGAAGGAGAGGGAGGAGGGGGTGGGTTACCGCGTATTATCACGTATATGTCCATTTTTGAGCCCTTTTAGGCTATGTAGAGTATGTATACGTGTGTAGGCCACCCATATAACAATGAATATGCCTCATAGTGACCAAAAATTGCAATATATAAGGGAATTATAAGAGAATTTTTAGGCGGGAATGACATGTGTTGGAGGTTTGGCGGTAATTTATGAGCTGAGAGTGTGGTTTACGCCATACATATCACGTATATCTTGTACGTAGAGCACTGTCATGCTATAATACAGACTTGTACGTATGTATACGTGCCATATATCAAAATATATACCGCATATTGACCAATTTATGCGATATTTACGCACATTATCAAAGAGTTTCTATGCGTGAACCAAGGTGTGAGTGAGCTGTGCTGGGAATGAAAGGGGGAGAGGGTGTGTTACGCCATACATATCACGTAAATCTTGTATTTAGAGCACTGTCATGCTATAATAAAGACGTGTACGTATGTAGGCGTCCCATATAACAAGGAATATACCGCATATAGCTCAATTGATGCGATATTTACGCAAATTGTGAATGTGTTTCTAGCACACGGAAGCCTGAAAGGGTGGGTTGGGGGTGGGTGTGTGGGAGGGAGGGAGGGAGGCATGCAGGGGTGCAGGGAGGGAGTGAGTGAGTCGTCAAGGGAGGAAAGGCAGGCAGATCTGTAGATAGATAACCAGCTGTGTGACAAGTGTGAAGGCGCTCGAGGCGTATGGATGCTTGGGATTTTGAACCTTGTCTTCCAGGTGTCTGGTGTTTCTTGCCACCAAGAGTTTTACAATAACATGAGTCAGGAATGGAGAGAGAGAGAGAGAGAGAGAGATAGATAGAAACTGAGACATGCGTATGTTGTACGTATAAATGGACTTCAGAATTGCATTTTTATGCAAGCAGACATTGCATTTTAGACACATGTGCAGTACCACAGAAACATGTAGGCCATTGACTGTCAATAAACTACTATATTATAGAGCACCAGCGACGGTGGTCAGTAAACACGTGCAGATTGCCTTTTGCGATAAAGGGCTAAATATAGAATGGTCTCCTTACACTTGCGAAAGGGTAGATTGCCACCAGAGAAACGTTTACTTATTTATTTCCAAGTAATATGCAATCTAAATGTACATTCGAGACCTACTGCAATTATTTGTATGACAGTCATGACTATGTATAATCCAATATACGCGCGTAGGCGAGACATAAGAAAGCTGGTTGAGCAATTTACGACACCCACACAGTTATTATTCTTTTTGATTTACAATATTATACAATACAAATGTATTTGTGAAGAGTATTTTATCCATTATTGTATTTATACAAATTTTGTTCCCAGACAGAGCTGCTGTGGCTGGTGTAGCTAGGGAGCGACAAGGGTCACCGCTTGACCGTGTGAAAATGAGTGGAGTCGCACTGAGAGGGGCAATTTTGCTGAATGTTTTGGCAATTTTGGACAGAATAAAGTTATATAATTACTAATTCTTGACAGAGACAAACTTTCATAAACCTTGACATGAAATAATTGATAATCCCATCAATTTACAAACGTAAATTGGTGGGATAATTCATTTTTTTTTGTATATTGTCATTTCGATTGTAGACACCAAGTTTTGAGTGATATTTGGTATGAGCTCCTGTGGCATGGTTGGTAAGGTCGCGGACTGGTAAACTGAAAGTGTGCTAGGGTTGTGGGATCGAATCCAGGAGGGGGTTATGGGGAAGGTTTTATATTGTCTAGAACATTTTTGATAAATTTTTTTTTTTACAAGATCATGCCATTGTATTCAATAAATATGAAATATTCATAGAATATATCATATTGTAAGAATACAATGACATGACCTTGTGTTTTTTTTTTTATTATTGTTTTTTTTTTATTATCTTAGTAGGTTTGACAGGATTTGTTGAAACATATATATTTTTGTACAATTCATTTGAGGTAATAAAATAATTATATACACATGACTTTGACTAATAACAAACATATATATTGATATAATAAAAAAATAAGGCATATAACATGTAGATATTTGAAACTTATAAACTAAATAATGAAACATACAATTATATAATGTAAAAGCTATATCACAGGGACATCTTTGGAACTTATACATTATATAATATATATGTTACATTATGAGGTAGCGTGATCAATTAGGTCAGGTCAGGTAAGGTAGGGCGCGAGTCCAGGACAGGGCTGAGCAGGGGGCGAGTCCAGGGCAGGGCTGAGCAGGGGGCGAGTCCAGGGCAGGGCTGAGCAGGGGGCGAGTCCAGGGCAGGGCTGAGCAGGGGGCGAGTCCAGGGCAGGGCTGAGCAGGGGGCGAGTCCAGGGCTGAGCAGGGGGCGAGTCCAGGGCAGGGCAGTGCAGGGCAGTGCAGGGCAGGGCGGGGCAGGGCGACACTCAAAAATTTTTGAAGGTGTGGTAGTCCCTGAAGCACTCGCCCATGCAGAGTGCAACTTTGCACTCTGCGCACATTGAGGTGACTCTTTTTGGGACATGGGGTTTCCTGACACTGGAGCTGCAGACGACGCACTGCACCTGCCTGTGACGAGTGCCAATCACCTCGGTGCCGATCAGGTAGTGTCTTTGGACACCCACCTGCACTCGGTCAGGAACGTGATCCCCACGCCATGCCGTACGTCTGTGAGTGGTGGTGCCATACTTCTCCAGGAGTTGGTATGAGACGTTGTACACGAACTCCCGGAATTTCAGCTTCTGGTTTGGGGACATATCCTTCTTTACCAACCACAAGTTGTAAGCGTTGAGCATCGTGATATCAACTAGGTGGAGGAAGAGCTTGTGATACCACTTCACAGTCTTCCTCAGACACTCAACGCCTGACAGCTGACAGTCAGACTTGTCCACCAGGCGCATGTTCTTTGTGTAGTCCACTACCATGTCGGGCTTGTAGATGGTCTTCCTGGTTCTGTAGTGGATTTTGCCAGAATCCACTTGGGCACCTGTGTGGACGGTGGAAAGCAGGTGGACGTCTCGCTTGTCCTTCCACTTCAGGGCTATCACTTTCCCACACTTTTCGAGCTGCTTGTACTTCAGCCCCTTTCGTCGCCTTCTTCGAACATGCCTCTCGCGGTGTTCCTGGGCCAGGTCGTCTTCTGAAGGTGTGTCACTGGAGGAGGCATCTGACAGAGGAATGACATCACCTGTGAACTTGGGCATAAACTTTCTTGTCTTTCTGACAGTCCCACATGACCCCGTTTGGTTGTCATGAAGAAACTGGCAGAGAGCAGGAGAAGTATACCAGTTGTCAGTGTAGATGATGTGGCCTTTGCCCAGGTAAGGTGCCAACATTTTCCTGACGATGGCACCTGACATGCCCATGGGGTCATTGGCAGCGGCTTTCGGGATGTCAATGTCAGTGCCTGTATACACGATCATGTCAAGCACTATTCCAGTTTCGCAGTCACACAAAACGAAGAGCTTGATTCCGAACCTATGCCTTTTCAAGGGGATATACTGTTTGAACACAAGACGTCCTTTGAAGAGCACGAGCGACTCGTCAATCACCAAATTGAGGAAGGGGTAAAAGTATTTCCTAAACCTCTCCAACAACATGGTGAACACAGTCCGAACTTTCCATATCCTGTCAATCCTGTTAGGATTTTCGTTGTCTGCAAAGTGCATAAATCTTAGCAGCAACAAAAATCTGTCACGAGTCATGAACTTATTGAAAGTTGGGGTTGCGATGAGAGGGTCGTGCTTCCAGTAGTGTTGCAACACATGCTTCTTGATCAGAGGCATGAGGAACAACAAGGCAAAGAACGTCATAAATTCTTCAACAGTCGTATCCACCCAGCCTCGTATTCTCGCTTTTGGAGAAAGGACGTCCAATCGACCAAACACCCACCTGTAGTAGGCGTTTGTTTGGGCAACGATGAACGTCATTACCTCAAAATCGAAAAAAGCGAGGAAGAAATCGCTTTCGTTCGCGTGCTCGTCACAGGGCCAGTCGTCAGTTGTACCTGACGACCCAGGATTGAACTGGGGCACGTCAGGTACAAAATTGACCCCGTCAGACCAATCGAACGTAGGCAAGCCAGGGATCGGAATGTCGTCTGCGTCTGCTTCATTGTCTGAAATATCGCTTCCATGGTCGCGATACAGCACATTATCATCATCACCCTCCTCTTCACTGGTCAGACGATAACCTTCCTCGTTTTCGTCGCCGACGTCCGACTCACTCCCACTGTCCACTCCCAAATCCCCCCACCCTTGGTCCCGTGCTTGGTCTTCGTCGTCAAAACCTTGACTGCCAATGTCCTGTAAATCACCATCAAACAGCATGGCGGCATATTTGGATGGTGTAAGAGTTTTCCGGGTAATTTTGCCACGCGAGGGTGTCTGATGGACAGGGACAGCAGGGGCGGCGGTAGGGGCGGCGGCAGAGGCGGCGGCCGAGGCGGCGGCAGGGGCAGCAGTGGTGCGTGGCCTTGATGGGAAGATGATGGTGGTGCCTGTCGCCCTTCTCTCTGTTCCTTGGGCAGGGGCGGCAGGGGCAGCAGGGGCGGCAGCGGCAGCCGGGCCAGGGGCGGCGGCTGGTGGTGGTGGTGGTGGTCGGGGCACTGTGGCTGGCGTACGGGATCTTTTCCCTACGCCCGTGCCTTTAATTTTTCCTGCCCCCGCAGGTTTTGCAGCCCTAGGGCGGCCTCCTGCGTCGCTGGCAGGGGCAGCAGGGGCGGCAGCGGCAGTTGGGCCAGGGGCGGCGGCGGCAGCCGGGCCAGGGGCGGCGGCTGGTGGTGGTGGTGGTGGTGGTAGGGGCACTGTGGCTGGCGTACGGGATCTTTTCCCTACGCCCGTGCCTTTAATTTTTCCTGCCCCCGCAGGTTTTGCAGCCCTAGGGCGGCCTCCTGCGTCGCTGGCAGGGGCAGCAGGGGCGGCAGCGGCAGTCGGGCCAGGGGCGGCGGCGGCAGCCGGGCCAGGGGCGGCGGCTGGTGGTGGTGGTGGTGGTAGGGGCACTGTGGCTGGCGTACGGGATCTTTTCCCTACGCCCGTGCCTTTAATTTTTCCTGCCCCCGCAGGTTCTGCAGCCCTAGGGCGACCTCCTGCGTCGCTGGTACCGGTGGCAGGGGTGGCAGGGGTGGCAGTGATGGTAGTGCTGGTGGTAGTGGTTGTTGCAGTGGCCTGGGTCGTGGTGGCAGTGTCACGAAAGATCAATGACCTCTGTGCAATTGCCCTGCTTGCACGTGTTTTCCGTGCTTTGGGTGCTGGTGTTTCGTCCTCCGAGCTGTAGGGCGTGTCGTACAGGTAGCTAGGGTCTTTGGCAGCCACCCTCTGCCTTCCACGGCGGCTAACACCACCAGAAGGAGGGCTGGTGGTGTCATCAGGGAGCGAGCGTGAGGGACGTGTGGGCTCCATGACTAGTGCTTGGTTACTGGCGCGGTGGTGCTTGCTCGAGTGCGGGGAGAGCGTTTCGCGGGGTGGTATCGAGAGTTGACACGTAGTACTATATCCACACCAATTTTCAGCCGTCTGACTATTTACGCGCGGTTTTGGTACGCGTTCAAAAGCGTTACTCCAGAGAGTCTTCCCGCAGTCCGCCGGGGGAACTCTTAAGAGTCTTCCCGCAGCTCCCGGGTTAACAAGACTGGAGGAGGGACATTCGTAAAATATCCTAACCTTAGGGGCGAAAAATCCAAGTAACAATTTTTAAGTTTTATTGTATGCAAACAATATATAAAAAAGTATAAAAGAGTTGCAGGCAGTGCGTGACATTAAGGGGACCGACCGGTTAATTTAGGCTTAAAAACTCGAAATCCTGAAAATACCAATAGGTGTTTAACTCAACAAGAGTCAACATCCCTTCATAAGCCAGTGAACTGTTATTAGTGAAAACCCATTGGAAATAGTTTTTTTTTTATATTTTGCAAACTTTTCCTGTAATTCTAAAAACGTTATATAACGAACTTTGAAATTAACATGCTCAGTAACTACTGGTCGTACGAGGAGCATACCTAAATAAATCGAAAGAGCGTAAGCTACTCTACAACCTCCTATACGCTTTATCTTCTACTTTGCCATGTTCCCACGTAAAATAATATTATAAATCTAAAAAACAAAAGTAAAAATTATCACCTAATGACCTTAGACGTTCACCTGTTTTTCTCAGAACCTATATTGCCGCACTATCGGATGTTATTTTACAGTTATTATTGGACCTATAGGAATGGTGTATATACCATTGGAAAGGTAATTAAAAACACTAAAAGGCCTATCAAGCCAATTTACTCCAGTAATTTAATGTTTTTCACAATATGTCGTCAAAGTTTAATTTTCTATAAATATATTCGCCTGAATCCGTAATCACCTAAATCGAACAAATACACAAAATATATAAAATGTTTTTTATAGAAACTACAGATATACCTTTTGTGAGTTGTTTGATCACATAAAACATGTGCTATGGGGATTTCTGTAGGAGTTTATCATTTTCTGCAGTGCTATGATTTTCAACGTTTGTTTACCTAAATTGCAAGAAAAAAAGCAATTTTTTTTTTTTTTTTTTTTTGTATCTAGTTTTATGGTCATATACACCTGTGCCAAATTTAATTTAAATTGAAAGTAAGACCTGAAAGTTTGTAATTAACCGGTCGGTCCCCTTAAGAAACTACTTGCTCATGGTCAGATCTTTACATTAGATCGTATGCATGATAAAGTGGGACACCTATGTGTTCCCGAGAACTGTAACTCTGCAGCAGTTATTCGTTCCATTCTTAAAATTATTTGTATCATCAATAAAATTGTACAATTTTGTAAAAAATATACATAGTTGCAACTATGCTAGACATCTTCTTAGAATTTAACATAAAATAAATATCGGACTGTAGAACCAGTCCTATCACAGCTCGTGATTCATCACAATCTTCAGGGGCACAGAGGGGATATGGACTATTCCGCACCCCCCCCCCCCCCTCTTTAAACATCAAAACTTAACTTAACCTCTTAAGTGCGCATGGGGGTAATTAGACACCTCTGCCTGTGCACATGTATTTGAGCTGTTTCCATCACTAAAATATTAATTTTACCATAAATAGCATTAATACTTATCCATATGCGCCTATTATAGGTTGATTATAAAGGTATTAACCTGTTACAACAATAAAACGAGTGAAAACAGCGTTTGGATAGTCAAAATCGGCGATACAGGCCGCGAGGTACATAATGTATGGGTGAGGCAACCTGCTTTCCCGCCAATTTCCCCCAAGGCCACTGAGACACTGTCGATCGATACTCTCTCTCTCTCTCTCTCTTGCACTCGCTTGCTAACAGTGATGACAATGCCCTGCTTGCAACTCGCTAATGTTAGCACGAAAATATACCTCAGAATAAGGGAATAACAGGGAAAATAGGTGATAACTGAAGGAGGGGAGGAAAGTGGGGAAGGAGGGGAGGTAGAGGACTGATATTTTGCATGGCCCAAGGGCAATTTTTTTTTTTTTTTTTTTTTCGATGTTTAAATTTTGTTTTCTTTTTTTCTCTGACTCTTAAGAGTCTTCCCGCAGTCCGCCGGGGGAACTCTTAAGAGTCTTCCTGCAGTTCCCGGGTTAATAGAACATTACCTACTGTACCCGTTGATGTAAAGCTACACAGGTACGCTTTGGTTTATCTAGAGAGACGGACAGGTAGCGTGTTAGGAACCTATGATTGGAAGCCCATAATTGAGTATTAGCAATGTCCTCTACTGAGAAATTTTGTAGAAATCTGAGAGAGACTGCCCATTTCCTGATATCGTGAGCCCTGCCTATCACTCCGGGATTACTTTCCCTAATAACGTCCACAAGCAAGGAAGCTAACTTTCGTTTTGTAACGCGCTTACCTGTCCGGTTGACCCATAAAGCACCTGGTTGGCGAGGCTGCGCAGCCCTCAAAAACACTGTGAGTGCTTGCACAGGACATAAAAGGTGATGAGTGGGGTCCCTTTTCAAAGCCGGGACGGAAAATTCGGAAAATACGTGTTCAGAATGTTCGTTTTTAGCTATAAATGTGGGAGACGGCACGATTTGCACATGATCGCGCAGTCTTCCAAACCTAAGGCAATTAGGTTCATTGCTCATTGCCGCCAGCTCAGACACCCTGTTTCCGGTGGCTAGAGCCATTAGGAAAACAGCCTTTTTCAAAAGTGAATCAAAATCCGGCGCATTATTCTATTTGCATGATTGAAGTACTGATAAGGCTTTGTCAAGTGAGCAAGTGGGCATGAGCTGACGGGGTGGTGGGCGTAGCTTGAAACACGCCCTCATAATACCTATCTCCTCCGCCTGCGGTATGGAAAGGCCAGTGAGATAAAAAAAAGGGGGTTCTAATGGCAGACAAATGATTTTCTAGAGTGGTTACTGAAAAATGTTTTTGTTCAAATAGATAGTCCAAGTATTTAAAGACTAAAGCCCCTGAGGCAGTAGTTTGCCCTGACTCTATAATCCAGGTTGTGAAGGTTTTCCAATGGGATTGATATTGTCTCCTGGTAGACACGGTATATCTATCTATCTATCTATCTATTGCCCGACGCCGTGATCCCCGAAGGGGTGGCCACGAACGAACGGTATATTGGTTAATTAATTTATTAGTGACACTCTCCCCAAATTGAGCTTACCATTTGGCATGGTAAATGTCCATAAGGCAAAACTGAGCGAGGTCCGAAGGTTGCCAATTGTTTCCAAGTGGAAGGCGGAGATGTGGAGGGACACCGGGTTCCTGCACCATTGTTGCAATTGGTGGTACCACACCTGGGCTGGCCATAGCGGCGCGATCATTGCCACTCGGCCCCGGTAACCCCTCAGTTTGTGAATTACTTTGCACATTAGCACAGAATCTGGTGGCGGAAACAGATAGATTGAGGTCCACCTGTTCCAGTCTACCAACAATGCATCGGGTCCCCCCGCCGGGGTGATCTCCTGATGAGTGAGGAAGAGGGGAAGTCTGTGATTCTCTGTGGATGCAAACAAGTCCACCTGTGGACGGGCCGGCTTTGCAATTATCTTGTCGAAGATAGCCTGTTTGATTGTCCATTCTACAAGAGTGCTCCGCCGGTGAGAAAGAGCGTCTGCCCAGACGTTCGCCACGCCGGGAAGATATGCTGCATGCAGGGAAATTTCTAGGGATTCAGCCAGGGCAAAAATCTGTTCGGAAACCTTCAACAATTCTCGTGACCTCACTGAGCCCTGTTTCTGAATACAAAAGACTGCTGTTTGATTGTCCATTCGGAACACAATTGATTTGTTTGTTAAAGTCATGCCATGAGTTTGGAGAAAAAAGAGGGGGACTAAAAGCTCTTGCTCGTTGATATGGTACTGACTGTCTACCGGCCATGTGCCTTGACCTTGATGGCCCAGGGTGGACTGGTAGCCCCAACCTAGTGCCCCTGAGGCGTCTGTGTCTACCCACACCGTAGGAAGGGGAGAAACCCATGTCGTGGCAGAGTAGAGAACTTCTCGCTTGGCCCAGACCGAGAGTAAGCTGTGGATTAATGGAGGAATTGGCCATAATTTCTTCTCCGGCGAGAGAGGGAAAACTTTGTTGCCTTCCAGGATTAATCGTTTGACTTTCAACCGGCCCAACTTCACAGTTAATTGTATCCAGTTGAGAGAGCCGACTAGGGAATCCCACGTTTTCCTGGTCGTATCCAGACTGTGGAGAAAACGGAACAGTTTCTTGCGGAACCTGCTCCGGTTGTCCACACTCTGAGTAAGAGTCAGATTGACTGTGTCCCAGACCAGCCCTATCCACTGAATAGTCCTTGAGAGGACAAGGCGAGACTTCGCCAAGTTCACCTTGAACCCTAGGGTTGCTACATGAGCTAACACTTGGTTTACATGATCTTGACATAATTCCATAGAGTTTGCTACTACTAGCCAGTCGTCTAGATACCAAAACACCTGTATGCCTCGAATTAACAGGGGTAACAGAGCTTGCTGGACAAGTTTTGTGAAAATTCTCGGTGCTAGGTTCAATCCAAAAGGCATTCGTTGAAAGACATAAGTCTCTCGCCTGATCCTCAGGGCGAGGAATTTTTGGAACCGTTTGTTTATTGGGACATGCCAATAGGCATCTTTGAGGTCGATCGAGCACATCCAACCTTGCGGCGGAATCGCGAGTCTGAGTTGCTGAACTGTAAGCATCCTGAAGGGTGAATTCTCTATAAATGTGTTCAGGTGCGAGAGGTCTAGAACTGGTCGCATCTGCACACTGTCCCTTTTTGGCACTAAGAAAAGTCGGGAAGTATATACTGGGTGTGACGCACCCAGTGCGTAGCAACGCAACCTGATTGTACTCCTTGGTACTCCACTGTATCGACACGGTGCGGGGCCGTGTACCGTGTTGGCTGCTTATATTGAGTGTGACAACGTATAACTGTGTTCTTTGTATCTCTGCAAAGGTCTCGTCATTTGCTAACCAGTGGTGGGTTTTGTTTTAAGCCATGTCGAGACCTTCCATTTAATATGTAGTATCAATAGAGAAGTTGATAGATGAGATAATAGGAATTCAGAGAGAGAGAGTGAGTTAGACTTCAGAGCGAGAGGGTAGCAATGGTTGCCAGACGTATGGACCGGTTGGCAGCCCTGCGCTTATAGCTAGGTGCGACAGGGTTGGTAGTACATTGCCGCCTGCATATGCTGCCTGGCTGCCCATGTTGTCGTACTGCACATTGCATGGAGGCTCGCTGTGTGTTCCATGATCAGGTTGCCTAGAACCTTTGAGATTCTAACATCCCTTGCCCTCTCTCCCAATTTCTCACGGTTGCACTCTTTCTCTCTGACGACATTACTCTCATTTCATTCTTCTCTCTATTTAAATGCATACCCTTCCCTTGAGGTCCTAAAGGAGTTTCAGCACTCACCTCTCGTATTACTCTTAGGACAAGCATATATTTACATGTATTAGATTTAAGGGGTTAATGTGAACAGCGATCTTCTTGATGAGGATAGTTGGTGAACGTTCTACATGTTCACGAGTTATATGCCCAGCTCATCATCCAATTTGTGACTAGACTAGTGCCATGTGTAAGAGCCCGACCATGCCCAGGAGTTGTCTGTAGAGGGGCGAGGACTTAGCCTTGATTTGCCTACCGAGCCAGGAGCGAGTGCAGTACCAGAGACTACAGCTCGCTCGTAGTGCCGGTATAGTAGAGTAACGTAATTTATCTGTCCTTGTGTTCTCTGCAGTCTTTTCCTGGGTTCTCGCTTTCGGTGCTGGGACTCGTTGTTCCTGTGACTTGGCCTGCTAGCTAGAACACATGGGGATGATGAGTGGGTGATATCTTTATTTTACTATGCATTGCAGCTCTCTTTAAGTTTATGTATATAACACTTTACAATACACATTACTCACACACAAGACAACACTATTAATACTTTCATGTATCAATTAACTGCACTGTCGTTTTGCTGCTGTGTCCGGAGTTCTGTTGCGTAGGGCGCATACGGACTCAGAGGGGAGACAGAGTGAGAGAAGCGAAGTAGCCTATGCGGTAGTAGGCTACCGGCGCAGTACTGTTGCCTGCAACCTTTTAGTTATTCCAAGTATAGATTCATTATTACAATAAGTGACTACTGTTTATGTTCCTTCCATGTGTATTATTAGGTATCTACTGGATCATGAACATCTTGTATGCTACATGCTAGTGCATGTTAGTAGGGGACAGTTATTCTAGTGCACGCGCTTTCAAGTAGGCGTGTACATTTGTCATTTAGCATTTCACTGTCATACCTTTAGCCTGCTTCTATTCTACATTATTAGAGGCTTAATATTAACGTAGTTTCTTGAGTATTGCATTTCTTTAGTAATAACGTAACCTATAAATGTCTGAGGGAGTTTAGCCTCATAGCCTACCCCTGTTGTACACTTTCGCCGAGTTAAGGTACCTCGTTACCATAGACGATAACTCTGTAGGGCGTTGGTGCTTTTGTTGTCTGGAGCATATAGTATTTGGGACTGGAATCGAGCGTGTCGTTGTCACATAAGCCATTTCTGTCCTACGATCAAGAATCCCGAATATGTATTGCCGATCCAGCCGTAACAAAATGGCGACCTTGCACAAGATTCAGTAGTATCCTATCACATGTTTTTTGGAGAACTATTCTATGCTACCTAGTAGAGCTGGCTAGAATTTTCTTGCATATTGGAGGAATTTTTATTGTGTCATTATTGTATTGGTGGACTTGCAGATTGTTTCGTTGGGGGTGTCTAGAGTAGAGTCATTCAAGCATCTTTAACATTTTGTGAGTCGAGACTGCAATTAGTAATAAGCACTTCTTTTTTTTTATGAACAGCAATTGTATAACCAGCACTATGTCTAATGACTCATCATTTACGGGGGAGGATAACACGGTACAGCCTAGTAACCAGCAAGTACAACAGATGTTTAGGGAGGGGAGTGTTATAAGTGGAGAGAGGGATGCCCGGGCATTTTTGCAGACACCTTTGACCGAACAGCGCCTGCAGGCTATTGATTGTTACGGTCTTCGCTGTTTAGCCACGGTTTTGGGGCGGGACTGTCCTGACAGTTGGCCCAAGAAGAATTTGGTGGCATGTTTGTTGGGTGATGGCGATGGGGCGGTGGGTGGAGTGGGGTCTTGGGGGGTTCCCTCCAAGCCTCCATTCCACTCTACCCCTGAGCTGGGCCCTCAGCCAGCGAGTCTTAGCACGATGCAGCAGGAGGGCTCTCAAGGGCAAGCTGGCTTACCCGTAAACACGTCTCGGTGTGGATCCCCCATTTTGTGCTCTCCCCCCCCAGGCCTGTCTCCTGAGATGTTATTTCAGCTAGAACTAGCTAAGTTTAAGCTGCAGGAGACTCGGATACAGATTCAACAGGCTAGTATAGAACGCATAGAGGTTGCTAGAATCCAAGCCAATCAGGATGCAACCAGGTACCAGGCTGAAATGGATGTCGAGAAGTCTAGAGTAGAGACCACGGGGCGTCATCTCGGTGGTGGGCACCGGGTTACAGACTCACTTTCGCATTTAATTAAGTTAGTACCCGCATTTGATGAGACAGCAGTGACTGAGTTTTTTGCTCGTTTCGAAAAGAAGTGTCGTGAGTATGACTGGCCGGAGGTTAAATGGGCAGCATTAGTTTCATCACGTCTAGTGGGTAAGGGGTTGAAAGCCTACGATGCACTGTCACTGGACGAGAGTGTAGTGTATGGACTGGTGAAGGAGGCTGTGCTCCGGGCCTACGAACTGCAACCCGAAACTTATAGATTGAAGTTCCGTGGCGTGAATAAGAAGAGCGACGTCAGTTTTATGGAGCACGCACGGGACTTAACAGATGCATGTAATAACTGGTTTCGGTCCGAGCACGCAGAGTCGGCTGAGGAAATTAAGCAACTTTTCTATCTGGAACAGTTTTACCAATGTACTGGAACCGATCTAACGCTGAACATTAAGGAAAAATGTCCCAAGACAGTAGAGGAGGCTGCCAAGATGGCAGACTTCAGATTATCATTGATTCGTGGTTGCGGTGCCGCTCAGAGGGCTGAGTCAGGGCAGAAGGGGCGCTATACCCCACCCACCAGAGTTTTCGATAATAACAAATCCTATGACACACATAACCACACTAAATGCATTGCACCTAATAACACCTACAAACACAAGCCTCTCCCGTTTACTAAAGGTCAGGCCCCTTCTTCGCCCGCACAAGGGAAGAAGCCCATTGGGGATGTGAAATGTTACAAATGTCAGAAGCTAGGCCATTATTCACGTGAGTGCCCTAGTAACACTCCCGCTAAGCCGGTGTCATTGGTTCACAGTATCGGTGTGTCTCTGAAGGCTGCAGCAACTGCCCGGGGTAGGTTGTCAGCAGCTGAGGCACACGCGGTAAAGAAGCGTACGGAAGGCTCGACACCTGTCCGGGACACTTTCTGTGACCATCGGGGACACGGGTTTGTGAGCTGGGGGAGTGAACTACGGAGGGTTGACTTGCTGAGGGATACGGGGGCTTCGCAAACTTTGTTGAGGAACTTCACAGGGAAACCGATAAATGCGGCCAGAGTTGTTGTGGTGCAGGGTATAAATGCTACGAGGTCATACCCACTTGTGAGGTTGGAGTTGAGAGTGGGAGAGGTGTGCAGGGAGCTGGATGTAGGGATCGTTGAGTGTTTGCCAGTTGAGGGCGTCGACCTTCTTCTCGGCAACGACTTTGCGGTGCCCACTTCCGGGACTCCACCCTTAGTCGTTGCCGAGAGGGCGGCCGACGTGGATGGTGAGAATCGGGAATGGGTTGGGAGGTGCCAACAGGATGAGATGGCCTGTGTGGTAACCCGATCTCGCTCTGCGCCTCCTGCACAGTCTAGCACTCAACCTCGGGGACAGTGGAGGAAGGATCAGGAGAAGGTTGCTAAGGGCAGGAAAAGGGACATTGATTCTGCTGCACTTCTCGGTGATTCGGTACTTGGACCTATAATAAACACGGGAGTTGACTCTGGCCCAGATATGGTGTGTAACAAGGCAGAGTTGGGTAAGACTTCGCGTGAGGCAAGAGCTGTAGCGAGAGCCACTAAGGCAGTAGAGCCTACTAGCCGGGGTAATGTCTTATTACAAAACCATCTTGATGCATTGACGCCCAGGGACATTAGTGAGCAGCAGCTGCAAGACGCTAGCCTAGCTCGTTATAGCAATGGTGCCATAGAGTTGGAGGAAGATGGGGATGCGAAGCCGGGAGATTTCTTTAGGCTCAACAGGATATTGTACCGCAGATTTCTAGACCCCAAATCGAAGTGGGAGGGCGGTGCGAGGGTAGTAGACCAGGTGGTTGTTCCAAATAAGTATAGAGAGTCCTTATTGTGTCTGGCGCATGATGTGCCGGTGGCGGGTCATTTGGGGGTAACAAAAACATTGGCGGCATTGGGCAGGTTTTTCTGGTGGCCTGGGGTCAAGGCTGATGTCTGTGCATGGGTGGCTGGGTGTGCGACCTGCCAGACAACGGGGAAGCCTAACCAGACCATCCCGAAGGCACCTTTGTTTCCCATACCTGTCACCGGGCCTCCGTTCAGCAAAGTTGTAGTAGATTTGGTTGGCCCTTTCCCGCCTACTAGTAGTGGCAATAAATTCCTGTTGACAATCATGGATGTGGCTACGAGATACCCGGACGCATACCCCATGAGAAACGGCTCGGCAAAGGCAGTTGTTAAAAACTTATTATTGTTCTGTTCCCGTTATGGATTTCCACGTGAGGTGCAGTCAGACCAGGGGAGCAATTTTACATCCAAATTGTTCAAGCAAACCCTTCAGTTGCACGGTATATGCTCTGTAGTGTCGTCAGCCTACCATCCCGAGAGTCAGGGAGTCTTGGAGCGGTGGCACTCGACCCTGAAGAGTATGCTACGCTGTTACTGTGCAGAACATGACACTGATTGGGATTTGGGTCTGCCGTATGTTCTGTTCGCTGCACGTGAAGTCCCAGGAGAGAGCCTGGGGTTCAGTCCAAATCAACTAGTCTTTGGCCATAATGTGAGAGGACCTTTAAGTATGGTGAAAGAGATCTGGGAGGGCGAAGAGAAGCCGGGGTCTGTACTTAAATATATCCTTGAGAGCCGGGAGAGACTTATAGGTTGCATGGCAGCGGCAGGTAATAACTTGGTTAATGCACAGGCGGTCATGAAGCACCAGTATGACGCCAAGGTGAAGCTTCGGGAGTTTTCGGTGGGTCAGGAGGTAATGTTGCTTTTACCTTTGCCTGGACACCCCCTTTCTGCCAAGTTTATTGGGCCGTATGTGGTGGCTAAGAAACTGTCCGACCTTGATTATCTCGTTGCAACACCTGACCGTAGAAAAAAACATCAGTTATGTCATGTTAACCTCATGAAAGAGTATGTGAGACGCCCCTCAGAGCCTCTCACTGTCCCTGTGCTGGCCTGCAGCGGCCAGGGTGGAGAAGGAGGTGGGGACAGTCATGCTGCTGAGGAGGATAGCTGGGACTGTGTCATTTCCGCGGAACAGTGGGCGGGGAATACTGAACAAGAGGCTAGGCAAGCTGTAAGTCACCTGCCTGAGCACCAGGGTGCTGCTGTCCTAGGCCTGTTCAGGTCATACCCCTCTGTTTTCGCCGAACACCCAGGTCTCACTACTCAGGTAACGCACGACGTGGACGTCGGTGATAATGTGCCCTTCAAGTCAGTGCCCTACCGTGTGCCCCCGGTAAAGTTGCCAGCTTTACGGGAGGAGTTAAAGTACATGGTTGAGAGAGGGATGATCACTGAAGGTTATGTGAAGTGGACATCACCCGTCACGTTGCAGCCAAAACCTGACGGCAAGGTGCGGTTCTGCATAGATTTTCGTAGGCTAAATGGCTTGACCACTACCAACCCTTACCCTTTGCCTCGAGTTGACGACAGCGTGGACAAGATAGGGAATGCAAAGTACCTTACTAAAATTGATCTTGTAAAAGGCTACTGGCAAGTACCCCTGTCGGACCGAGCTAAGCAAGTTTGTGGTTTTGTGGTAGATGGCAAGACCTACCAATGTAACGTAATGCCTTATGGGCTTAAGAACGCACCTGCCACGTTTCAGAACCTGATGAACGATATTTGTGACGAAATCCCTAACTGCACGGTCTACCTTGATGACGTGATAGTGTATAATGACAATTTTGAAAATCACCTAAGGCACTTAGAGACCCTGTTTGGGAAGTTGCACGATGCTGGGCTGGTGGTGAACCTGAGGAAGTGCGAGTTTGTAAAGGCTACTGTGCAGTATCTTGGCTTTGTGGTCGGGTTAGGCCGGGTGTGCCCCCCCCTGAGCAAGATACAGGCTATCAATATGTTTCCCAGGCCCACCACTAAGCGCCAGGTCATGCGGTTCCTAGGTATGATAGGCTATTATAGGCGCTTCATCCGGGGATACTCTACTGTCTTAGCACCGTTAACTGATCTACTGTCGAAGTCAGTGAAGTTCTGTTGGGCTGCGGAGTGTCAGAGGGCTTTCGACCTAGTCAAGCACCTGCTGTGTACACATCCGATTTTGAGAGCCCCAGACTTCTCCAGGAGTTTTCAGCTGGCGACTGATGCCAGCGGTGTGGGTGCCGGGGCAGTGTTACTGCAGACTGATTCCGAGGGCTTGGAACACCCAGTGAGCTTCTTTTCTCGCAAGTTTAATTCGGCACAAAGGAATTACTCGACTATAGAGAAGGAGCTTCTTGCTATCGTTTTGTCGCTCAAACATTTCGAAGTTTATGTTCCAGCCTACGGCCCGGTAGTGACGATTTATACGGACCATCATCCCTTGAAATTCCTAAATCAGTTTCACAATCGGAATATGCGGTTGACCAGGTGGTCCCTAATGCTCCAAGAGTATAATCTCAACATTCAGCATATTGCCGGGAGTGAGAACGTGATAGCAGATTGTCTATCAAGGGTTGATGATCCAGGATAGTCGTGCACGGTGTGTGGGTTGAGCAGGAGTAAAATTAGGCTATCATAACGCCGTCCAAAAAGATTATAAAACAATAAAATAAACGAGAAAATTTGTTTTAGTTTTGTAAGTCTTTATTGTTGTAGCATGATGCATGCGATATTGTGTTTTATGTATAATTCACACTTCAGTTGTTGTGCACCTTTTGCAATTAGTGGCAGCTAAGGATAGCAGGTCGGTTGGTTGCCTGTCAGATTTTGATAATGCTTCTAAGGTCGATTATCTAAAATCTTGGGGGGGCTGTGACGCACCCAGTGCGTAGCAACGCAACCTGATTGTACTCCTTGGTACTCCACTGTATCGACACGGTGCGGGGCCGTGTACCGTGTTGGCTGCTTATATTGAGTGTGACAACGTATAACTGTGTTCTTTGTATCTCTGCAAAGGTCTCGTCATTTGCTAACCAGTGGTGGGTTTTGTTTTAAGCCATGTCGAGACCTTCCATTTAATATGTAGTATCAATAGAGAAGTTGATAGATGAGATAATAGGAATTCAGAGAGAGAGAGTGAGTTAGACTTCAGAGCGAGAGGGTAGCAATGGTTGCCAGACGTATGGACCGGTTGGCAGCCCTGCGCTTATAGCTAGGTGCGACAGGGTTGGTAGTACATTGCCGCCTGCATATGCTGCCTGGCTGCCCATGTTGTCGTACTGCACATTGCATGGAGGCTCGCTGTGTGTTCCATGATCAGGTTGCCTAGAACCTTTGAGATTCTAACATCCCTTGCCCTCTCTCCCAATTTCTCACGGTTGCACTCTTTCTCTCTGACGACATTACTCTCATTTCATTCTTCTCTCTATTTAAATGCATACCCTTCCCTTGAGGTCCTAAAGGAGTTTCAGCACTCACCTCTCGTATTACTCTTAGGACAAGCATATATTTACATGTATTAGATTTAAGGGGTTAATGTGAACAGCGATCTTCTTGATGAGGATAGTTGGTGAACGTTCTACATGTTCACGAGTTATATGCCCAGCTCATCATCCAATTTGTGACTAGACTAGTGCCATGTGTAAGAGCCCGACCATGCCCAGGAGTTGTCTGTAGAGGGGCGAGGACTTAGCCTTGATTTGCCTACCGAGCCAGGAGCGAGTGCAGTACCAGAGACTACAGCTCGCTCGTAGTGCCGGTATAGTAGAGTAACGTAATTTATCTGTCCTTGTGTTCTCTGCAGTCTTTTCCTGGGTTCTCGCTTTCGGTGCTGGGACTCGT
The DNA here is from genome assembly GCA_037953745.1 of Lithodes maja. Lineage (NCBI taxonomy): Eukaryota > Metazoa > Arthropoda > Malacostraca > Decapoda > Lithodidae > Lithodes > Lithodes maja. Next base: position 65,487 of record JBAKBP010011525.1, read on the forward strand.
TGTTCCTGTGACTTGGCCTGCTAGCTAGAACACATGGGGATGATGAGTGGGTGATATCTTTATTTTACTATGCATTGCAGCTCTCTTTAAGTTTATGTATATAACACTTTACAATACACATTACTCACACACAAGACAACACATTAATACTTTCATGTATCAATTAACTGCACTGTCGTTTTGCTGCTGTGTCCCGGAGTTCTGTTGCGTAGGGCGCATACGGACTCAGAGGGGAGACAGAGTGAGAGAAGCGAAGTAGCCTATGCGGTAGTAGGCTACCGGCGCAGTACTGTTGCCTGCAACCTTTTAGTTATTCCAAGTATAGATTCATTATTACAATAAGTGACTACTGTTTATGTTCCTTCCATGTGTATTATTAGGTATCTACTGGATCATGAACATCTTGTATGCTACATGCTAGTGCATGTTAGTAGGGGACAGTTATTCTAGTGCACACGCTTCAAGTAGGCGTGTACATTTGTCATTTAGCATTTCACTGTCATACCTTTAGCCTGCTTCTATTCTACATTATTAGAGGCTTAATATTAATGTAGTTTCTTGAGTATTGCATTTCTTTAGTAATAACGTAACCTATAAATGTCTGAGGGAGTTTAGCCTCATAGCCTACCCCTGTTGTACACTTTCGCCGAGTTAAGGTACCTCGTTACCATAGACGATAACTCTGTAGGGCGTTGGTGCTTTTGTTGTCTGGAGCATATAGTATTTGGGACTGGAATCGAGCGTGTCGTTGTCACATAAGCCATTCTGTCCTACGATCAAGAATCCCGAATATGTATTGCCGATCCAGCCGTAACATGGGTGACACATTGACCGGGATAAGAACTTGCTTGGTAATCATTTCCTGAAGCAGAGTCTCCTCCTCCTGAGACACATTGACGTGTTCCCGCGGCAGACGCAGTCGGGGCCGCCGGAGCCACCGCCAGGTGATTCCTTTGCTTACTACTTTCCTGGCCCAGGTCTTCTTGGGCCAGGCCGAGCGGAATGAACGGAACGAACCCAGGTGCAACCGGGGTCCGATCGTCGAGGCAACTCTCAAATCCTGTGTCCTTAAGCACGGCGTTGGGATGCTGAGAGACTGGGTGGCTAGTTTTATGGAGGAGGAGGTGGGTTGGTATCTGACGCTTGGCTAGATTTGACTGATGGCTGGCCTTGAGTACCCTTCTGAGGGGCCTACCTTTATACCCAGAACGTTTACCTTGTTTGGTCTTGTAAGAGTTTACCTCCCTGCTGCGGCGGGAGTCTGGGATCCCTTGCTGACTGTTTAGATTGTGGTTGGTATTGTTTGGGACCACTCTTTGATTTATGAAAGGGCTTCTTAACAGGGTCCTTCCGAGCTTGGGAGGTAAACTGCTTCCAACCACTAACCATGTTAAACACTAGACTTCATGTTTCAGAGTTAAGGAGGGTGGCAGTAAGGACCGGAGAGAGAGTTACCCGGCGACCTATGTCCGCCGGCTACTTTCTCACTAGATGGACTCTCAGATCTTGGCGGACTCGAATCGCCTCCATAATAGCAATTCTGATGTCTCCTAAGGACTGAATAGAATTTTGAAGCAACAGTCTCCTAGACAATTCAGTAGCTCTTATAATTTGGGTTCAGCTATAGCTGAAATAGTACGTGGACAGGGAGGCGGCGATCTGGTGGCTAACCAAGTACTGAGAGAACATCCGGTAAGCCTTATTTGTTAACTTGAAGTCCCTGTCAAGGTGAGCAGCCGGGGGAGTAGAAAAAGGTTCATCAAGGGAGTGCAAGGAAACTTTGGGGGCCGAAAGAAAGGTAAGTAAATCTGGGGACACTCCCTCTGCTTTGGCTACTGGCAAAGAAAAGTAAGCATGATTTTCTTGGGGAACCTGATGTGAAGACTTAGATGTAATTGTAGAAGCAAAAACCTGAGTTTCTATCTCCCAGTCTGCCCATGGTCCCAATCCCACCGGCCCCATCTGCAAGACTGGTGTATGCGTCTGGTCTAGGACCGGAGTTGTAGCCAACTCCGGCGTGAGAGCATTCAAAGCTTTGACATCATTGATGCCATCAGCTTTTGACCAATCCGCAAACAGTCGTGCAGGCGATGCGGGAGGAATTGCCGGGGCAGCCGTGTACAGAAAATAATCTGGGTTGTACGAACTCGGTACACCCTTAATTAACACATCCATAACTCTCCCTGCCTCATCTTTTGCCCTAAATTTCCTGGTCTTATTGATTTCAATATACCACTCGCTGGTACCGGAAGTTCCCCTGACCCAGAAGGTTGAGCTAAGTGAGGGTTCACTGGCGTCACAGGGATCCAGGAACAATCTGCGCCATAGAGGGAGGGGCATAGGGCCCTTCTTCAGAGGCGCTTATCTAAGGGAGGTGGGGGAATATCTGCAATAACCCTCAAAGATGAGGTGGCCAGCGCCGCCGGCACTGTAGTGCCGGAAGCCGCGGATACTACCGGGGTAGGACATGATGGAAGAAAAACCCGGGAAGCTAGGGGTTTGACAACAGAATTACTAGGGGCCACCAAAGGTTTAGAAACTGGGGGGTCTGAAGAGGCAGGGAGTTGATAATGTTGCATAACCTTATGCAAGAGCTCACTTAACTGATCAGAAGTTACACACTTACTGTGGGAGTCCCTGGATGAGAGGGGATCCTGCCTCAGAGTCTTCACCTGTGAGTGACTGGGGAGCCGGGGAGAACCTAACCTCGCCCGACTCTCCACTCATCTCGGGATATCCTGTCCCATCCCTAACTCAGTATCCGCCGAGGGCCACGTTAAGTCAGGAACCGATGATGGCAACAGTTCTATGCTACCTTCCTCAGTCCTTTCGTGATTGACGTTAAAAGAGATTGAGAAGGTTCAGGTTGACACCAGTAGCCCCCTGCCACCACGGGCTGGGAATCTGGAATAACTTGAGAATGCAATGGAACTACGTTTAGATAACCACAAGCCTCTGGAACGATCCAAACACTTGACGCATTTAATGCAAAGTTTGTGAGCAAAAACTGGCAAAACAGAGCAGGTAGGAGTAACACATAGTTCGAACCTGGTCATGGTGCTAATAAGGGGACCCCCCCCCCCCCCCCGCCGGGATGATCCGCCCAAACCTCCGCCGGAGAAGCAGTCAGGAGCCTGGAAAATAAGATTTCCAGGAATCAATGCTCATAAGGATAACCTGCGAGGTGGTTATACATCCTAACTCGTGTCTGCCGGAAAATTAGTTATAGTGTACCACTACTCTAACCTTCCGCCGGACCCATTAAGCTGGGTTTAACTACTAACCTGTGACAAGTGTCCCAGGTCCCTTGACCTTTAGTGTCTGATCATCTATAAACAAGTTTGCAAAACTAATCTTATCACTCTTGTACACTAGACTTGCGGCGCCGCAGGGCGAGAAGACTAATCATGTAACTGGGTCAGTTAGGGCGAGTTACTCGGCGTGCCGAGTTTGCAGCCCCTGTAGGAATGCACTTCCGCCGGGAGTGTGTGGTTCAGCCAAACCACGCCGGGACCTTTGAATGTTCCTACTCATTTATAAGACGGATAACTTGGGCCACCGCACGGGGTCGCCGGAAAAAACAAAATTCGATAGACAGGGAGATGGCACAGTTCCCCAGCCCTGAGTCCCACACATAACACATCATAAAGAATATATAAGGGACGTCTCCCTACCCCACAAACATGCTACAACGCATGTAAAAATATTAGGGGCATACATAGGCATATAATTAAAATACAGACATTTTAGCATCCTAAATTACCTGAAGCCTACTCCGGAGACCCCTACCAAAAAAAAAGGCAGACCACGAGGTACGACGAGCAACACCAGCAGACGACGCTCCGTGGACCATCACAGCGCTCGGATGAGGGAGGGCCCACTTCAAGGGGCCCCAAAGCAAAACACGAACTCAGGAAGGTGGAGCACCACGTGCAGACACCCTTAAACCCGAGCATTTGCTGATAATTAATAATCCGACATGTACTTTCCTCAATAATGACAGTCTGTATCATGCCTTGTAGAGTGGTAGCCTTCTAGCTAAGTAATCGCAAAAGCTAAAGGCGTATCACAACAAACAATAAAACACACGCGGTACGAAGATCCTGGACTCGTAGACGCGTTACAAAAGTAGCCTATTTTAACACATACTTCCTGCGGACACACCAATCTGGCAGCCGTGCTAGCTAATCTAAACCTTGTTACTACAACACAGATGTATACAAATGAGTAAGGACTCACTAGAAGCTCTGGAACGTCGATGAAGCGGAGCGCGGCGCAAGCCAACATTGTTTGTCACTGAGGCCGCGGAAGTAGGAAGGACGAAGATGGCCGCTAGAGGGCCTGGTGTTGGGAAAGTGAAACATGAGAAATCCACGCATATGGCAAGTCATATGATAACAGATATTAACACTTAAAGAGCGGCTCACCACATAAGTCGAGTTGAAAAACAGGCAAAAAACGAGTGAAAAAATGGTGTAAATCGAGTGAAAATGAGTGGGATAGTAATGATCCATACGTCCGATATCTGTGGCCTCCCGGCCCACACTAACTCCAGTTCCCCCACCGCGCGAGAGGATCACAGTGTAACCAATAGTTCGCTAAAAGTGAGCAAGGTAGCAAAATCTGCTAAACTTCCATCTTCGAGGTAACACTGTCAGTGCTCCACGAGTGCTACGTAGCTGTATGTTACGTCAATGTGTAGCGATTTCCACCTAGTTTTCGGCACAATACAGTTCCTTTCATACTGATGGTTGATATAGCAGTCAGAATGGCCTGAAAAGGCCCAAAACGGCCACAGAGGGCCCGCTAAAGAAGGGTTAAGTTATTTTTAATTTTTTATATTTTACGGAGTCTTTTTCTGTAGGGTACCTGATCAAAATGACGATCCCATAAGGGAATTAGGCGTGCACTTATGACGAGTACTCCATAATACATCCACGCGGGTTATTCAAATGCTGGCGCAGAATGTTGAATGGAGACTATTATTATTAATAGGCAAAGTCGTCAATGATGGAGGGGCCCTATTAAATTAATGTCGTCGAGGTATCCCCCAACTGGGTGCGAGCATGTGAAGCACACTAGGATGCGTATACCACACACACTAAATATGTCTGCCTTAGCTGGGATCGAATCCAGATCAAGCATATTTACATGTGAGAGTTGCATGGGAATACAGCAACGTCCCATCTGGCATCCAAGATGTAAGGGAGAAAAGCTAGAAATTGAGAAGATACAGAGAAGAGCCACCAAGTTTAAGAAACCTAACAAACGAAAAACTACTGGAGACCTTGAAATTGCCATCACTGGAGTATTGTAATAAGAGAGGAAACATGCTCTAGGCATAAACAATCCTGAATGTCAAGAACAGACTTGGCCCAGGGAAATTCTTCACAATCATTCTAGATTCAACCACCCAAGGAAATAGCAAGAAGATCTGCAAGGAAAAGCTAAGCCTTTGTAAAAGGAAAAAACAAAAAGTAATCAGTCAGCGAACACTCAATGACTGGAATTTCCTACCAAGTTGCTGAATTTTCTACTTTCAACACATTCAAGACCGACCTAGACAAGCACTTGCAGAGGATAAAATATATATTTCCATAATGGGCCAAATTATATTTAACTCATGTAAAACTAGGATACGGTGCCAAACTTTCACAAACATACCTGAGTAAGTGGGTTCGAATCCTCAACTCTCTCCCAACACAGAAAGATATAGTTAAGGAAAACATATAAGATATACCATATGAGTTTAACTGGAATTACAAATAGGTATTATGCTTAAACTATTCTATTTGCTGGATGAAAGTAAATGTTTGTTTATGTCGACTTAATTTTGCTGTGATATGTTTACTTATTGGTTCATTTAGGATTATTGAAAAGTAGCTCCAAGAATCTTTAATCCAAGAAGTGCGATAGGCCTTCAGGAAATGTCTGATAGGCGAATGCCATAGACCTTCTGGAGAACAGCCGCCCCCCCCCCCCCCCCCAAAAAAAAAAAAACAAAAAAACAAAAAAAACTACCAGTGAAATGGAAGCAATATGTGATTAGATGCTATGCCTGTTTACAACCAGCTTCTGCCTTTATCTAACATGTGTCTTACCCCCACCCCTTCCCATTCCTCTCCACCCCACACCCCTTTCTCCATCCACTTCACCCCTCCTCAATTCTCCAAATTGTTCTGTCTTTATTTCCCCTTATTTCTTCCTTCCACCTGTAATATGTCGAGTCAGTACTCTCCCTTCTTCCTTCCACCTGTTCTCCACCTCCACCTCCTTCCACCCTCTAACATTGCCAGTGCCTCGCGAGACCTTGTAGAGGGAGGGTCTATGTCGCCTGGTCTTTTACATGCCTCAACACTCCCTTGTCACAAATATAAAAATGTTTACTGGATATTTGCTGTTTACACATATTTTCTGCTCTTCACTGTTCATATGTTCATCATACAAGTAAAATATATGCACATGGAGCAGAAATAATGCTTTATATGGCAATG